>JAECWU010000199.1:0-49848 GCA_018150985.1 Chymomyza costata | reverse complement strand
AATCTTTATTCGGTGCAAATTTAAAGCCAATCGAGGAAATGTTATTTTCTAAGCTTTAACTGCCAATAACTCCTAAACTAGAAGACTTCGACGAAAATAAGCTTAATCGGTGATCACTTTTTTCAACTTTGAATTCCCCATGGCTTCTTAGCTAAAAAAGCACCTACAGATTAGATAAGCCCAGATTCGCTTGTCAGTCGCGTCGAAATCTTTATTCGGTGCAAATTTAAAGCCAGTTGAAGAAATGTTATTTTTCTAAACTTTAACTACCCATAACTCCTAAACTAGAAGACTTAGAGGCGAAAATAGCTTATTCGGTAGTCACTTTTTTTCAACTTTGAATTCCCATAGCTGTCTAGCCGAAATGCTTGCTGCGAAGAAAAGCCCAGATTCGTGTCGGTCGCCTAGAAATCTTTATTCGGTGCAAATTTAAGCCAATCGAAGGAATGTTATTTTCTCTAAACTTTAACTGCTTATAACTCCTAAACTAGAAGACTTAGAGCAGAAATAAACGAATCGGTGATCACTTTTCAACTTTGAATTCCCATAGCTTCTTATGATGAAAGGCCTACAGCGAAGATAAGCCCAGATTCGTGTCAGTCGCGTCGAAATCTTTATTCGGTGCAAATTTAAAACCAATCAAAAAATGTTATTTTCTAAACTTTAACTGCCCACGGCTCCTAAACTAGAAGACTTAGAGGCGAAAATAAACTGATTCGGTGATCACTTTTTTTCAACTTTGAATTCCCATAGCTTCTTAGCCAAAACACCTACCCTGAAGATAAGCCCAGATTCGTGTCACTCACGTGAAAATCTTTATTCGGTGCAAATTTAAAAGCCAATCGAAGAAATATTATTTTCTAAACTTTAACTGCCCTTAACTCCTAAACTAGAAGACTTAGAGCGAAAATAAAGCTGAATCGAGGTGATCACTTTTTTTCAACTTTAAATTCCCATAACTTCTTAGCCAAAAAAGTACAGCGAAGATAAGCCCAGATCCGTGTCAGTCGCGTCGAAATCTTTATTCAGGTGCCAAATTTAAAAAGCCAATCGAAGAAATCATATTTTCTCAAACTTTAACTGCCAATAACTCCTAAACTAGAAGACTTGGAAACGTAAGAAACCCCAATCGGTGATCCCTTTTTTTCAACTTTGAATTCCCATAGCTTCTTAGCCAAAGGCCTGCAGCCAAGGAATAAAGCGCAGATTCATTATTGGTTGCGTCGAAATCTTTATTCGGTGATTTTTTAATGCCAATCGAAATGTTATTTTCTAAGCTTAACTGCCCATAACTCCTAAACTAGAAGACTTAGAGCGAAAATAAACATTTTCGGTGATCACTTTTTTCAACTTTGAATTCCCATAACTGATAGCCAAAACGCCTACGGCCAAGAAAAGCCCAGATTACGTGTCAGTTGCGTAGAAATCTTTATTCGGTGCAAATTTAAGCCAATCGAAGAATGTTGGTTTTCTAAACTTTAACTACCCATAACTCCTAAACTAGAAGACTTAGAGCAAAAATAAGCTTAATCGGTGATCACTTTTTTTCAACTTTGAATTCCATAGCTTCTTAGCCAAAGGCCCTGTTGTGAAGATAAGCCCAGATTCGTATCAGTCGCGTCGAAATCTTTATTCGGTACAAATTTAAAGCCAATCGAAGAAATGTTGTATTCTAAACTTTAACTGCCCATAACTCCTAAACTAGAAGAATTAGAGCGAAAATAAGGTAATCAAAGGTCACTTTTTCAACTTTGAATTCCCATAGCTTCTTAGCCAAAACGCGTTTTTTGAAGATAAGTATAGATTCGTGTCAGTCGCGTCGAAATCTTCCATTCTTTGATTTTGATCAAGCCAAATGAAGAATTGTTATTTTCTAAGCTTTAACTGCCCATAACTCCTAAACTAGAAGACTTAGAGCGAAAATAAGCAGAATCGGTGATCACTTTTTTTCAACCTTTACAATTCCCACCAGCCTTCACTTGTGCTTTAAGGCCGACGACGAAGATAAGCCCAGATCCGTGTCAGTCGCGTCGAAATCTTTATTCAGTGAAAATTTAAGGCCAATCCCGAAGAAATGTTATTTTCTAAACTTGGTTGGTGCCTTAACTTCCTAAACTAGAAGACTTAGAGCGAAAATAAGCTTAATCAGTGATCACTTTTTGTCAACTTTTAAATCCCATAACTGTTAGCCCAAAAAGCCTACGCTGAAGAGATAAGCCCAGATTCGTGTCAGTCGCGTCCGAAATCTTTATTCGATTGCAAATTTAAAGCGAAATCGAAGAATATTATTTTCTAAACACGAACTGCCCACAACTCCTAAACTAGAAGGCTTGGTAAAAAAAATAAACTTGTCGGTGATCACTTTTTTTCAACTTTGAATTCCGCCTTGCTTCCTTTAGCCAAAAGGCCTACAGCGAAGATTAGCCCAGATTCGTGTCACTCGCGTCGAAATCTTTATTCGGTGAAAATTTAAAGCCAATCGAAGAAATGTTATTTTCTAAACTTTAACGCTGCCCATAACTCCTAAACTAGAAGACCAGAGCGAAAATAAGCTTAATCAGTGGTCACTTTTTTTCAACTTTGAATTCCCTTTGCTTCATAGCCAAAGGCCTAATGCGAAGATAAGCCCAGATCCGTGTCAGTCGCGTCAGGAAATCTTTATTCCGGTGCAAATTTAAAGCCAATCGAAGAAATGTTATTTTCTTAACTTTAACTACCCATAACTCCTAAACTAGAAGACTTAGGGCGAAAATAGCTTAATCAGTGATCACTTTGTTCAACTTTGAAATCCCATAGCTTCTTGGCCAAAATTTTTACACGAAGATAAGCCCAGATTCGTCCTAGTCAATTCTAAATCTTTATTCGGTGCAAATCTAAAACCAATCAGAAGAAATATTTATTTTCTAAGCTTTAACTGCCCCTGACTCCTAAACTAGAAGACTTAGAGGCGAAAATAAGCAGAATCGGTGATCACGCTTTTTCAACTTTAAATTCCCATAGCTTCTAAGTCCAAAAGGCCTACAGCGAAGATAAGCCCAAGATCCGTGTCAGTCGCGTCGAAATCTTTATTCGGGTACAAATTTAAAGCCAATCGAAGAAATGTTGTTTTCACAAACTTTAACTGCCCATAATTCCTAAACTAGAAGAGTAAGAGCGAAAATAAGCTTAATCGGTGATCACTTTTTGTCAACTTTGAAATCCCATAGCTTCTTAGCCAAGAGGCTTACAACGAAGATAAGCCCAGATTCGTATCAGTCGCGTCGAAATCTTTATTCGGTGCAAATGTAAAAAGCCAATCGAAGACGTGTTATATTCTAAACTTTAACTGTCCATAACTCACTAAACTAGAAGACTTAGAGCGAAAATAAGCTTAATCGGTGATGCACTTTTATTCAACTTTAAATTCCATAGCTGCCTAGCCAAAAGGCCTACAGCGAAGATAAGCCCAGATCCGTGTCAGTCGCGTCGAAATCTTTAATCGGTGACAAATTTAAAGCCAATCGAAGAAATGTTATTTTCTAAACTTTGCCTGCCCATAACTCCTAAACTAGAAGAATTGGAGCGAAAATAAGCTTAATCGGTGATCACTTTTTTTCAACTTTGAATTCCCACAGCTTCTTAGCCAAAAGGCCTACAGCGAAGATGAGCCCAGATTCGTATCAGTCGCGTCGAAATCTTTATTCGGTGCAAATGTAAAGCCAATCGGAGAAACGTTATATTCTAAACTTTAACAGCCCTTACATATAACTCTAAACTAGAGAGAATTAGAGCGAAAATAAAAGCTTAATCGGTGATTACTTTTTTCAACACTGAATTCCCATAGCTTGCTTAGCCAAAAGGCCTGCAGCGAAGATAAGCCCGGAGCCGTGATCGGTCGCATCAGAATAACATTCGAAATTCGGTCCAAATTTAAAGGCCAATCGAAGAAATGTTATTTTCTAAACTTTAACTGCCCATAACTCCTAAACTAGAAGACTTAGAGCGAAAATAAGCTTAATCGGTAGTCACTTTTTCAACTTTGAATTACCATAGCTTCTTAGCCAAAAGGCCTACAGCGAAGATAAGCTCAGATTCGTATCAGTCGCGTCGAAATCTTTATTCGGTGCAAATGTAAAGCCAATCGGAGAAATGTTATATTCTAAACTTTAAAACTGCCCATAACTCCTAAACTAGAAGACTTAGAGCGAAAATAAGCTTAATCGGTGATCACTTTTTTTCAACTTTGAATTCCCATAGCTTCTTAGCCAAAAGGCCACAGCGAAGATAAGCCCAGATCCGTGTCAGTCGCGTCGAAATCTTTATTCGGTGCAAATTGAAGGCCAATCGAAGAAATGTTATTTTCTAAACTTTAACTGCCCATAACTCCTAAACTAGAAGACTTAGAGCGAAAATAAGCTTAATCGGTGATCACTTTTTTTAAACTTTGAATTCCCATAGCTTCTTAGCCAAAACGCCTACAGCGAAGATAAGCCCAGATTCGTGTCAGTCGCGTCGAAATCTTTATTCGGTGCAAATTTAAAGCCAATCGAAGAAATGTTATTTTCTAAACTTTAACTGCCCATAACTCCGAAACTAGAAGACTTAGAGCGAAAATAAGCTTAATCGGTGATCACTTTTTTTCAACTTTGAATTCCCATAGCTTCTTAGCCAAAACACCTACAGCGAAGATAAGCCCAGATTCGTGTCACTCGCGTCGAAATCTTTATTCGGTGCAAATCTAAAGCCAATCGAAGAAATGTTATTTTCTAAACTTTAACTGCCCATAACTCCTAAACTAGAAGACTTAGAGCGAAAATAAGCTTAATCGGTGATTACTTTTTTCAACTTTGAATTCCCATAGCTTCTTAGCCAAAAGGCCTACAGCGAAGATAAGCCTAGATTCGTGTCAGTCGCGTCGAAATCTTTATTCGGTGCAAATTTAAAGCCAATCGAAGAAATGTTATTTTCTAAACTTTAACTGCCCATAACTCCTAAACGAGAAGACTTAGAGCGAAAATAAGCTTAATCGGTGATCACTTTTTTTCAACTTTGAATTCCCATAGCTTCTTAGCCAAAACACCTACAGCGAAGATAAGCCCAGATTCGTGTCACTCGCGTCGAAATCTTTATTCGGTGCAAATTTAAAGCCAATCGAAGAAATGTTATTTTCTAAACTTTAACTGCCCATAACTCCTAAACTAGAAGACTTAGAGCGAAAATAAGCTTAATCGGTGATCACTTTTTTTCAACTTTAAATTCCCATAGCTTCTTAGCCAAAAGGCCTACAGCGAAGATAAGCCCAGATCCGTGTCAGTCGCGTCGAAATCTTTATTCGGTGCAAATTTAAAGCCAATCGAAGAAATGTTATTTTCTAAACTTTAACTGCCCACAACTCCTAAACTAGAAGACTTAGAGCGAAAATAAGCTTAATCGGTGATCACTTTTTTTCAACTTTGAATTCCCATAGCTTCTTAGCCAAAAGGCCTACAGCGAAGATAAGCCCAGATTCGTGTCACTCGCGTCGAAATCTTTATTCGGTGAAAATTTAAAGCCAATCGAAGAAATGTTATTTTCTAAACTTTAACTGCCCATAACTCCTAAACTAGAAGACTTAGAGCGAAAATAAGCTTAATCGGTGATCACTTTTTTTCAACTTTGAATTCCCATAGCTTCTTAGCCAAAAGGCCTACAGCGAAGATAAGCCCAGATCCGTGTCAGTCGCGTCGAAATCTTTATTCGGTGCAAATTTAAAGCCAATCGAAGAAATGTTATTTTCTAAACTTTAACTGCCCATAACTCCTAAACTAGAAGACTTAGAGCGAAAATAAGCTTAATCGGTGATCACTTTTTGTCAACTTTGAAATCCCATAGCTTCTTAGCCAAAAGGCCTACAGCGAAGATAAGCCCAGATTCGTGTCAGTCGCGTCGAAATCTTTATTCGGTGCAAATCTAAAGCCAATCGAAGAAATGTTATTTTCTAAACTTTAACTGCCCATAACTCCTAAACTAGAAGACTTAGAGCGAAAATAAGCTTAATCGGTGATCACTTTTTTTCAACTTTAAATTCCCATAGCTTCTTAGCCAAAAGGCCACAGCGAAGATAAGCCCAGATCCGTGTCAGTCGCGTCGAAATCTTTATTCGGTGCAAATTTAAAGCCAATCGAAGAAATGTTATTTTCTAAACTTTAACTGCCCATAACTCCTAAACTAGAAGACTTAGAGCGAAAATAAGCTTAATCGGTGATCACTTTTTTTCAACTTTGAATTCCCATAGCTTCTTAGCCAAAAGGCCTACAGCGAAGATAAGCCCAGATTCGTATCAGTCGCGTCGAAATCTTTATTCGGTGCAAATGTAAAGCCAATCGAAGAAACGTTATATTCTAAACTTTAACTGCCCATAACTCCTAAACTAGAAGACTTAGAGCGAAAATAAGCTAAATCGGTGATTACTTTTTTCAACTTTGAATTCCCATAGCTTCTTAGCCAAAAGGCCTGCAGCGAAGATAAGCCCAGAATCGTGTCAGTCGCGTCGAAATCTTTATTCGGTGCAAATTTAAAGCCAATCGAAGAAATGTTATTTTCTAAACTTTAACTGCCCATAACTCCTAAACTAGAAGACTTAGAGCGAAAATAAGCTTAATCGGTGATCACTTTTTTTCAACTTTGAATTCCCATAGCTTCTTAGCCAAAAGGCCTACAGCGAAGATAAGCCCAGATTCGTATCAGTCGCGTCGAAATCTTTATTCGGTGCAAATGTAAAGCCAATCGAAGAAACGTTATATTCTAAACTTTAACTGCCCATAACTCCTAAACTAGAAGAATTAGAGCGAAAATAAGCTTAATCGGTGATCACTTTTTTTCAACTTTGAATTCCCATAGCTTCTTAGCCAAAAGGCCTACAGCGAAGATAAGCCCAGATCCGTGTCAGTCGCGTCGAAATCTTTATTCGGTGCAAATTTAAAGCCAATCGAAGAAATGTTATTTTCTAAACTTTAACTGCCCATAACTCCTAAACTAGAAGACTTAGAGCGAAAATAAGCTTAATCGGTGATTACTTTTTTCAACTTTGAATTCCCATAGCTTCTTAGCCAAAAGGCCTGCAGCGAAGATAAGCCCAGAATCGTGTCAGTCGCGTCGAAATCTCTATTCGGTGCAAATGTAAAGCCAATCGAAGAAATGTTATTTTCTAAACTTTAACTGCCCATAACTCCTAAACTAGAAGACTTAGAGCGAAAATAAGCTTAATCGGTGATCACTTTTTGTCAACTTTGAAATCCCATAGCTTCTTAGCCAAAAGGCTTACAGCGAAGATAAGCCCAGATTCGTGTCAGTCGCGTCGAAATCTTTATTCGGTGCAAATCTAAAGCCAATCGAAGAAATGTTATTTTCTAAACTTTAACTGCCCATAACTCCTAAACTAGAAGACTTAGAGCGAAAATAAGCTTAATCGGTGATCACTTTTTTTCAACTTTAAATTCCCATAGCTTCTTAGCCAAAAGGCCACAGCGAAGATAAGCCCAGATCCGTGTCAGTCGCGTCGAAATCTTTATTCGGTGCAAATTTAAAGCCAATCGAAGAAATGTTATTTTCTAAACTTTAACTGCCCATAATTCCTAAACTAGAAGAATTAGAGCGAAAATAAGCTTTATCGGTGATCACTTTTTTTCAACTTTGAATTCCCATAGCTTCTTAGCCAAAAGGCCTACAGCGAAGATAAGCCCAGATTCGTGTCAGTCGCGTCGAAATCTTTATTCGGTGCAAATTTAAAGCCAATCGAAGAAACGTTATATTCTAAACTTTAACTGCCCATAACTCCTAAACTAGAAGAATTAGAGCGAAAATAAGCTTAATCGGTGATTACTTTTTTCAACTTTGAATTCCCATAGCTTCTTAGCCAAAAGGCCTGCAGCGAAGATAAGCCCAGAATCGTGTCAGTCGCGTCGAAATCTTTATTCGGTGCAAATTTAAAGCCAATCGAAGAAATGTTATTTTCTAAACTTTAACTGCCCATAACTCCTAAACTAGAAGACTTAGAGCGAAAATAAGCTTAATCGGTGATCACTTTTTTTCAACTTTGAATTCCCATAGCTTCTTAGCCAAAAGGCCTACAGCGAAGATAAGCCCAGATTCGTATCAGTCGCGTCGAAATCTTTATTCGGTGCAAATTTAAAGCCAATCGAAGAAACGTTATATTCTAAACTTTAACTGCCCATAACTCCTAAACTAGAAGACTTAGAGCGAAAATAAGCTTAATCGGTGATCACTTTTTTTCAACTTTGAATTCCCATAGCTTCTTAGCCAAAAGGCCTACAGCGAAGATAAGCCCAGATCCGTGTCAGTCGCGTCGAAATCTTTATTCGGTGCAAATTTAAAGCCAATCGAAGAAATGTTATTTTCTAAACTTTAACTGCCCATAACTCCTAAACTAGAAGACTTAGAGCGAAAATAAGCTTAATCGGTGATCACTTTTTTTCAACTTTGAATTCCCATAGCTTCTTAGCCAAAAAGGCCTACAGCGAAGATAAGCCCAGATCCGTGTCAGTCGCGTCGAAATCTTTATTCGGTGCAAATTTAAAGCCAATCGAAGAAATGTTATTTTCTAAACTTTAACTGCCCATAACTCCTAAACTAGAAGACTTAGAGCGAAAATAAGCTTAATCGGTGATCACTTTTTTTCAACTTTGAATTCACATAGCTTCTTAGCCAAAAGGCCACAGCGAAGATAAGCCCAGATTCGTGTCACTCGCGTCGAAATCTTTATTCGGTGCAAATCTAAAGCCAATCGAAGAAATGTTTATTTTCTAAACTTTAACTGCCCATAACTTCTAAACTAGAAGACTTAGAGCGAAAATAAGCTTAATCGGTGATTACTTTTTTCAACTTTGAATTCCCATAGCTTCTTAGCCAAAACGCCTACAGCGAAGATAAGCCCAGATTCGTGTCAGTCGCGTCGAAATCTTTATTCGGTGCAAATTTAAAGCCAATCGAAGAAATATTATTTTCTAAACTTTAACTGCCCATAACTCCGAAACTAGAAGACTTAGAGCGAAAATAAGCTTAATCGGTGATCACCTTTTTTCAACTTTGAAATCCCATAGCTTCTTAGCCAAAAGGTCTACAGCGAAGATAAGCCAGATTCGTGTCAGTCGCGTCGAAATCTTTATTCGGTGCAAATTTAAAGCCAATCGAAGAAATGTTATTTTCTTAACTTTAACTGCCCATAACTCCTAAACGAGAAGACTTAGAGCGAAAATAAGCTTAATCGGTGATCACTTTTTTTCAACTTTGAATTCCCATAGCTTCTTAGCCAAAACACCTACAGCGAAGATAAGCCCAGATTCGTGTCACTCGCGTCGAAATCTTTATTCGGTGCAAATTTAAAGCCAATCGAAGAAATGTTATTTTCTAAACTTTAACTGCCCATAACTCCTAAACTAGAAGACTTAGAGCGAAAATAAGCTTAATCGGTGCTCACTTTTTTTCAACTTTGAATTCCCATAGCTTCTTAGCCAAAAGGCCACAGCGAAGATAAGCCCAGATCCGTGTCAGTCGCGTCGAAATCTTTATTCGGTGCAAATTTAAAGCCAATCGAAGAAATGTTATTTTCTAAACTTTAACTGCCCATAACTCCTAAACTAGAAGACTTAGAGCGAAAATAAGCTTAATCGGTGATCATTTTTTTTCAACTTTGAATTCCCATAGCTTCTTAGCCAAAACGCCTACAGCGAAGATAAGCCCAGATTCGTGTCACTCGCGTCGAAATCTTTATTCGGTGCAAATTTAAAGCCAATCGAAGAAATGTTATTTTCTAATCTTTAACTGCCCATAACTCCTAAACGAGAAGACTTAGAGCGAAAATAAGCTTAATCGGTGATCACTTTTTTTCAACTTTGAATTCCCATAGCTTCTTAGCCAAAACACCTACAGCGAAGATAAGCCCAGATCCGTGTCAGTCGCGTCGAAATCTTTATTCGGTGCAAATTTAAAGCCAATCGAAGAAATGTTATATTCTAAACTTTAACTGCCCATAACTCCTAAACTAGAAGACTTAGAGCGAAAATAAGCTTAATCGGTGATTACTTTTTTCAACTTTGAATTCCCATAGCTTCTTAGCCAAAAGGCCTACAGCGAAGATAAGCCCAGATCCGTGTCAGTCGCGTCGAAATCTTTATTCGGTGCAAATTTAAAGCCAATCGAAGAAATGTTATTTTCTAAACTTTAACTGCCCATAACTCCTAAACTTGAAGACTTAGAGCGAAAATAAGCTTAATCGGTGATCATTTTTTTTCAACTTTGAATTCCCATAGCTTCTTAGCCAAAACGCCTACAGCGAAGATAAGCCCAGATTCGTGTCAGTCGCGTCGAAATCTTTATTCGGTGCAAATCTAAAGCCAATCGAAGAAATGTTATTTTCTAAACTTTAACTGCCCATAACTCCTAAACGAGAAGACTTAGAGCGAAAATAAGCTTAATCGGTGATCACTTTTTTTCAACTTTGAATTCCCATAGCTTCTTAGCCAAAACACCTACAGCGAAGATAAGCCCAGATTCGTGTCACTCGCGTCGAAATCTTTATTCGGTGCAAATTTAAAGCCAATCGACGAAATGTTATTTTCTAAACTTTAACTGCCCATAACTCCTAAACTAGAAGACTTAGAGCGAAAATAAGCTTAATCGGTGCTCACTTTTTTTCAACTTTGAATTCCCATAGCTTCTTAGCCAAAAGGCCACAGCGAAGATAAGCCCAGATCCGTGTCAGTCGCGTCGAAATCTTTATTCGGTGCAAATTTAAAGCCAATCGAAGAAATGTTATTTTCTAAACTTTAACTGCCCATAACTCCTAAACTAGAAGACTTAGAGCGAAAATAAGCTTAATCGGTGATCATTTTTTTTCAACTTTGAATTCCCATAGCTTCTTAGCCAAAACGCCTACAGCGAAGATAAGCCCAGATTCGTGTCACTCGCGTCGAAATCTTTATTCGGTGCAAATCTAAAGCCAATCGAAGAAATGTTTATTTTCTAAACTTTAACTGCCCATAACTTCTAAACTAGAAGACTTAGAGCGAAAATAAGCTTAATCGGTGATTACTTTTTTCAACTTTGAATTCCCATAGCTTCTTAGCCAAAACGCCTACAGCGAAGATAAGCCCAGATTCGTGTCAGTCGCGTCGAAATCTTTATTCGGTGCAAATTTAAAGCCAATCGAAGAAATATTATTTTCTAAACTTTAACTGCCCATAACTCCTAAACTAGAAGACTTAGAGCGAAAATAAGCTTAATCGGTGATCACTTTTTTTCAACTTTGAATTCCCATAGCTTCTTAGCCAAAACACCTACAGCGAAGATAAGCCCAGATTCGTGTCACTCGCGTCGAAATCTTTATTCGGTGCAAATCTAAAGCCAATCGAAGAAATGTTTATTTTCTAAACTTTAACTGCCCATAACTTCTAAACTAGAAGACTTAGAGCGAAAATAAGCTTAATCGGTGATTACTTTTTTCAACTTTGAAATCCCATAGCTTCTTAGCCAAAAGGCCTACAGCGAAGATAAGCCAGATTCGTGTCAGTCGCGTCGAAATCTTTATTCGGTGCAAATTTAAAGCCAATCGAAGAAATGTTATTTTCTTAACTTTAACTGCCCATAACTCCTAAACTAGAAGACTTAGAGCGAAAATAAGCTTAATCGGTGATCACTTTTTGTCAACTTTGAAATCCCATAGCTTCTTAGCCAAAAGGCCTACAGCGAAGATAAGCCAGATTCGTGTCAGTCGCGTCGAAATCTTTATTCGGTGCAAATTTAAAGCCAATCGAAGAAATGTTATTTTCTAAACTTTAACTGCCCATAACTCCTAAACTAGAAGACTTAGAGCGAAAATAAGCTTAATCGGTGATCACTTTTTTTCAACTTTAAATTCCCATAGCTTCTTAGCCAAAAGGCCACAGCGAAGATAAGCCCAGATCCGTGTCAGTCGCGTCGAAATCTTTATTCGGTGCAAATTTAAAGCCAATCGAAGAAATGTTATTTTCTAAACTTTAACTGCCCATAACTCCTAAACTAGAAGACTTAGAGCGAAAATAAGCTTATTCGGTGATCACTTTTTTTCAACTTTGAATTCCCATAGCTTCTTAGCCAAAACGCCTACAGCGAAGATAAGCCCAGATTCGTGTCAGTCGCGTAGAAATCTTTATTCGGTGCAAATTTAAAGCCAATCGAAGAAATGTTATTTTCTAAACTTTAACTGCCCATAACTCCTAAACTAGAAGACTTAGAGCGAAAATAAGCTTAATCGGTGATCACTTTTTTTCAACTTTAAATTCCCATAGCTTCTTAGCCAAAAGGCCACAGCGAAGATAAGCCCAGATCCGTGTCAGTCGCGTCGAAATCTTTATTCGGTGCAAATTTAAAGCCAATCGAAGAAATGTTATTTTCTAAACTTTAACTGCCCATAACTCCTAAACTAGAAGAATTAGAGCGAAAATAAGCTTTATCGGTGATCACTTTTTTTCAACTTTGAATTCCCATAGCTTCTTAGCCAAAAGGCCTACAGCGAAGATAAGCCCAGATTCGTGTCAGTCGCGTCGAAATCTTTATTCGGTGCAAATTTAAAGCCAATCGAAGAAATGTTATTTTCTAAACTTTAACTGCCCATAATTCCTAAACTAGAAGACTTAGAGCGAAAATAAGCTTAATCGGTGATCACTTTTTTTCAACTTTGAATTCCCATAGCTTCTTAGCCAAAAGGCCTACAGCGAAGATAAGCCCAGATCCGTGTCAGTCGCGTCGAAATCTTTATTCGGTGCAAATTTAAAGCCAATCGAAGAAATGTTATATTCTAAACTTTAACTGACCATAACTCCTAAACGAGAAGACTTAGAGCGAAAATAAGCTTAATCGGTGATCACTTTTTTTCAACTTTGAATTCCCATAGCTTCTTAGCCAAAACACCTACAGCGAAGATAAGCCCAGATTCGTGTCAGTCGCGTCGAAATCTTTATTCGGTGAAAATTTAAAGCCAATCGAAGAAATGTTATTTTCTAAACTTTAACTGCCCATAACTCCTAAACTAGAAGACTTAGAGCGAAAATAAGCTTAATCGGTGATCATTTTTTTTCAACTTTGAATTCCCATAGCTTCTTAGCCAAAACGCCTACAGCGAAGATAAGCCCAGATTCGTGTCACTCGCGTCGAAATCTTTATTCGGTGCAAATTTAAAGCCAATCGAAGAAATGTTAGTTTCCAAACTTTAACTGCCCATAACTCCTAAACTAGAAGACTTAGAGCGAAAATAAGCTTAATCGGTGATCACTTTTTTTCAACTTTGAACTCCCATAGCTTCTTAGCCAAAAGGCCACAGCGAAGATAAGCCCAGATCCGTGTCAGTCGCGTCGAAATCTTTATTCGGTGCAAATTTAAAGCCAATCGAAGAAATGTTATTTTCTAAACTTTAACTGCCCATAACTCCTAAACTAGAAGACTTAGAGCGAAAATAAGCTTAATCGGTGATCACTTTTTTTCAACTTTGAATTCCCATAGCTTCTTAGCCAAAAGGCCTACAGCGAAGATAAGCCCAGATTCGTATCAGTCGCGTCGAAATCTTTATTCGGTGCAAATTTAAAGCCAATCGAAGAAATGTTATATTCTAAACTTTAACTGCCCATAACTCCTAAACTAGAAGAATTAGAGCGAAAATAAGCTTAATCGGTGATAATTTTTTTTCAACTTTGAATTCCCATAGCTTCTTAGCCAAAACGCCTACAGCGAAGATAAGCCCAGATTCGTGTCAGTCGCGTCGAAATCTTTATTCGGTGCAAATCTAAAGCCAATCGAAGAAATGTTATTTTCTAAACTTTAACTGCCCATAACTCCTAAACTAGAAGACTTAGAGCGAAAATAAGCTTAATCGGTGATCACTTTTTTTCAACTTTGAATTCCCATAGCTTCTTAGCCAAAAGGCCACAGCGAAGATAAGCCCCGATCCGTGTCAGTCGCGTCGAAATCTTTATTCGGTGCAAATTTAAAGCCAATCGAAGAAATGTTATTTTCTAAACTTTAACTGCCCATAACTCCTAAACTAGAAGACTTAGAGCGAAAATAAGCTTAATCGGTGATCACTTTTTTCAACTTTGAATTCCCATAGCTTCTTAGCCAAAAGGCCTACAGCGAAGATAAGCCCAGATTCGTGTCAGTCGCGTCGAAATCTTTATTCGGTGCAAATTTAAAGCCAATCGAAGAAATGTTATTTTCTAAACTTTAACTGCCCATAACTCCTAAACTAGAAGACTTAGAGCGAAAATAAGCTTAATCGGTGATCACTTTTTTTCAACTTTGAATTCCCATAGCTTCTTAGCCAAAAGGCCTACAGCGAAGATAAGCCCAGATTCGTGTCAGTCGCGTCGAAATCTTTATTCGGTGCAAATTTAAAGCCAATCGAAGAAATGTTATTTTCTAAACTTTAACTGCCCATAACTCCTAAACTAGAAGACTTAGAGCGAAAATAAGCTTAATCGGTGATCACTTTTTTTCAACTTTGAATTCCCATAGCTTCTTAGCCAAAAGGCCTACAGCGAAGATAAGCCCAGATTCGTGTCAGTCGCGTCGAAATCTTTATTCGGTGCAAATTTAAAGCCAATCGAAGAAATGTTATTTTCTAAACTTTAACTGCCCATAACTCCTAAACTAGAAGACTTAGAGCGAAAATAAGCTTAATCGGTGATCACTTTTTTTCAACTTTGAATTCCCATAGCTTCTTAGCCAAAAGGCCTACAGCGAAGATAAGCCCAGATCCGTGTCAGTCGCGTCGAAATCTTTATTCGGTGCAAATTTAAAGCCAATCGAAGAAATGTTATTTTCTAAACTTTAACTGCCCATAACTCCTAAACTAGAAGACTTAGAGCGAAAATAAGCTTAATCGGTGATCACTTTTTTTCAACTTTGAATTCCCATAGCTTCTTAGCCAAAAGGCCTACAGCGAAGATAAGCCCAGATTCGTGTCAGTCGCGTCGAAATCTTTATTCGGTGCAAATTTAAAGCCAATCGAAGAAATGTTATTTTCTAAACTTTAACTGCCCATAACTCCTAAACTAGAAGACTTAGAGCGAAAATAAGCTTAATCGGTGATCACTTTTTTTCAACTTTGAATTCCCATAGCTTCTTAGCCAAAAGGCCTACAGCGAAGATAAGCCCAGATTCGTGTCAGTCGCGTCGAAATCTTTATTCGGTGCAAATTTAAAGCCAATCGAAGAAATGTTATTTTCTAAACTTTAACTGCCCATAACTCCTAAACTAGAAGACTTAGAGCGAAAATAAGCTTAATCGGTGATCACTTTTTTCAACTTTGAATTCCCATAGCTTCTTAGCCAAAAGGCCTACAGCGAAGATAAGCCCAGATTCGTGTCAGTCGCGTCGAAATCTTTATTCGGTGCAAATTTAAAGCCAATCGAAGAAATGTTATTTTCTAAACTTTAACTGCCCATAACTCCTAAACTAGAAGACTTAGAGCGAAAATAAGCTTAATCGGTGATCACTTTTTTCAACTTTGAATTCCCATAGCTTCTTAGCCAAAAGGCCTACAGCGAAGATAAGCCCAGATTCGTGTCAGTCGCGTCGAAATCTTTATTCGGTGCAAATTTAAAGCCAATCGAAGAAATGTTATTTTCTAAACTTTAACTGCCCATAACTCCTAAACTAGAAGACTTAGAGCGAAAATAAGCTTAATCGGTGATCACTTTTTTTCAACTTTGAATTCCCATAGCTTCTTAGCCAAAAGGCCTACAGCGAAGATAAGCCCAGATTCGTGTCAGTCGCGTCGAAATCTTTATTCGGTGCAAATTTAAAGCCAATCGAAGAAATGTTATTTTCTAAACTTTAACTGCCCATAACTCCTAAACTAGAAGACTTAGAGCGAAAATAAGCTTAATCGGTGATCACTTTTTTTCAACTTTGAATTCCCATAGCTTCTTAGCCAAAACGCCTACAGCGAAGATAAGCCCAGATTCGTGTCAGTCGCGTCGAAATCTTTATTCGGTGCAAATTTAAAGCCAATCGAAGAAATGTTATTTTCTAAACTTTAACTGCCCATAACTCCTAAACTAGAAGACTTAGAGCGAAAATAAGCTTAATCGGTGATCACTTTTTTTCAACTTTGAATTCCCATAGCTTCTTAGCCAAAAGGCCTACAGCGAAGATAAGCCCAGATTCGTGTCAGTCGCGTCGAAATCTTTATTCGGTGCAAATTTAAAGCCAATCGAAGAAATGTTATTTTCTAAACTTTAACTGCCCATAACTCCTAAACTAGAAGACTTAGAGCGAAAATAAGCTTAATCGGTGATCACTTTTTTTCAACTTTGAATTCCCATAGCTTCTTAGCCAAAAGGCCTACAGCGAAGATAAGCCCAGATCCGTGTCAGTCGCGTCGAAATCTTTATTCGGTGCAAATTTAAAGCCAATCGAAGAAATGTTATTTTCTAAACTTTAACTGCCCATAACTCCTAAACTAGAAGACTTAGAGCGAAAATAAGCTTAATCGGTGATCACTTTTTTTCAACTTTGAATTCCCATAGCTTCTTAGCCAAAACGCCTACAGCGAAGATAAGCCCAGATTCGTGTCAGTCGCGTCGAAATCTTTATTCGGTGCAAATTTAAAGCCAATCGAAGAAATGTTATTTTCTAAACTTTAACTGCCCATAACTCCTAAACTAGAAGACTTAGAGCGAAAATAAGCTTAATCGGTGATCACTTTTTTTCAACTTTGAATTCCCATAGCTTCTTAGCCAAAAGGCCTACAGCGAAGATAAGCCCAGATTCGTGTCAGTCGCGTCGAAATCTTTATTCGGTGCAAATTTAAAGCCAATCGAAGAAATGTTATATTCTAAACTTTAACTGCCCATAACTCCTAAACTAGAAGAATTAGAGCGAAAATAAGCTTAATCGGTGATCACTTTTTTTCAACTTTGAATTCCCATAGCTTCTTAGCCAAAAGGCCTACAGCGAAGATAAGCCCAGATCCGTGTCAGTCGCGTCGAAATCTTTATTCGGTGCAAATTTAAAGCCAATCGAAGAAATGTTATTTTCTAAACTTTAACTGCCCATAACTCCTAAACTAGAAGATTAGAGCGAAAATAAGCTTAATCGGTGATTACTTTTTTCAACTTTGAATTCCCATAGCTTCTTAGCCAAAAGGCCTACAGCGAAGATAAGCCCAGATCCGTGTCAGTCGCGTCGAAATCTTTATTCGGTGCAAATTTAAAGCCAATCGAAGAAATGTTATTTTCTAAACTTTAACTGCCCATAACTCCTAAACTAGAAGACTTAGAGCGAAAATAAGCTTAATCGGTGATCACTTTTTTTCAACTTTGAATTCCCATAGCTTCTTAGCCAAAAGGCCTACAGCGAAGATAAGCCCAGATCCGTGTCAGTCGCGTCGAAATCTTTATTCGGTGCAAATTTAAAGCCAATCGAAGAAATGTTATTTTCTAAACTTTAACTGCCCATAACTCCTAAACTAGAAGACTTAGAGCGAAAATAAGCTTAATCGGTGATCACTTTTTTTCAACTTTGAATTCCCATAGCTTCTTAGCCAAAAGGCCTACAGCGAAGATAAGCCCAGATTCGTGTCAGTCGCGTCGAAATCTTTATTCGGTGCAAATTTAAAGCCAATCGAAGAAATGTTATTTTCTAAACTTTAACTGCCCATAACTCCTAAACTAGAAGACTTAGAGCGAAAATAAGCTTAATCGGTGATCACTTTTTTTCAACTTTGAATTCCCATAGCTTCTTAGCCAAAAGGCCTACAGCGAAGATAAGCCCAGATTCGTGTCAGTCGCGTCGAAATCTTTATTCGGTGCAAATTTAAAGCCAATCGAAGAAATGTTATTTTCTAAACTTTAACTGCCCATAACTCCTAAACTAGAAGACTTAGAGCGAAAATAAGCTTAATCGGTGATCACTTTTTTTCAACTTTGAATTCCCATAGCTTCTTAGCCAAAAGGCCTACAGCGAAGATAAGCCCAGATCCGTGTCAGTCGCGTCGAAATCTTTATTCGGTGCAAATTTAAAGCCAATCGAAGAAATGTTATTTTCTTAACTTTAACTGCCCATAACTCCTAAACTAGAAGACTTAGAGCGAAAATAAGCTTAATCGGTGATTACTTTTTTTCAACTTTGAATTCCCATAGCTTCTTAGCCAAAAGGCCTACAGCGAAGATAAGCCCAGATTCGTGTCAGTCGCGTCGAAATCTTTATTCGGTGCAAATCTACAGCCAATCGAAGAAATGTTATTTTCTTAACTTTAACTGCCCATAACTCCTAAGCTAGAAGACTTAGAGCGAAAATAAGCTTAATCGATGATCACTTTTTTCAACTTTGAATTCCCATAGCTTCTAAGCCAAACCCAGATTCGTGTCAGTCGCGTCGAAATCTTTATTCGGTGCAAATTTAAAGCCAATCGAAGAAATGTTATATTCTAAACTTTAACTGCCCATAACTCCTAAACTAGAAGACTTAGAGCGAAAATAAGCTTAATCGGTGATCACTTTTTTCAACTTTGAATTCCCATAGCTTCTTAGCCAAAAGGCCTACAGCGAAGATAAGCCCAGATTCGTGTCAGTCGCGTCGAAATCTTTATTCGGTGCAAATTTAAAGCCAATCGAAGAAATGTTATTTTCTAAACTTTAACTGCCCATAACTCCTAAACTAGAAGACTTAGAGCGAAAATAAGCTTAATCGGTGATTACTTTTTTCAACTTTGAATTCCCATAGCTTCTTAGCCAAAACGCCTACAGCGAAGATAAGCCCAGATTCGTGTCAGTCGCGTCGAAATCTTTATTCGGTGCAAATTTAAAGCCAATCGAAGAAATGTTATTTTCTAAACTTTAACTGCCCATAACTCCTAAACTAGAAGACTTAGAGCGAAAATAAGCTTAATCGGTGATCACTTTTTTTCAACTTTGAATTCCCATAGCTTCTTAGCCAAAACGCCTACAGCGAAGATAAGCCCAGATTCGTGTCAGTCGCGTCGAAATCTTTATTCGGTGCAAATTTAAAGCCAATCGAAGAAATGTTATTTTCTAAACTTTAACTGCCCATAACTCCTAAACTAGAAGACTTAGAGCGAAAATAAGCTTAATCGGTGATCACTTTTTTTCAACTTTGAATTCCCATAGCTTCTTAGCCAAAAGGCCACAGCGAAGATAAGCCCAGATCCGTGTCAGTCGCGTCGAAATCTTTATTCGGTGCAAATTTAAAGCCAATCGAAGAAATGTTATTTTCTAAACTTTAACTGCCCATAACTCCTAAACTAGAAGACTTAGAGCGAAAATAACCCTCATCTCCTCCTTGTGTGGAAAACCACACAAATCAATTTTGAAATGCAATTTTTTCAAGTTTTTTTTTCAGCGATCTTCATGAAACTTCTTGACAATTCCTGAAACATCAATATAACACAAAACACGTATAATTTAATAAAATAATATTTTTTGATATCGAGATATTCAAAAACTTACGTTTCTTACCCTCGTGTGTGGTTTTCCACACATATGGGATTTCTATATGTTTTTCACTATAAACACTTTCTTTTATATGTAAATGCATTTTTTTTATGTATATACAATATGTAAACATGCGCAGATTGTTTCTGTTGCAGCACAAAGAAGAAGGAAAGAGGAAAATTTTGCTTGTGAAACCATTTCATGACGTCATAGCTCAGTCGTTAGACACGTTTTATAATACAAACATATATTGAATCAGCTTGAAATTAAATCATGGCTAGACCAAAATATATCACAGACGAGGAGTTAGAAGAAATTATGAATGCATCTGATGATGAGGATCCCGATGACGATGACGATGTTTCGTCGGGAGAAACAGATGAAGGAAGTGAAAGTGATTCTAGTGAACCAGAAATGGCAATTGCACCAAATAACACGATCGACCCATTGTTCGTTTCAAAAGACGGTATGGTGTTGAAATCACAACCAGTGCAAGATCAAACCGGAAGATTACGGAAGGAAAATGTTATCAATTTGCATCCAGGTACAACAAGATATGCAAAAGCACGTGTCGATGACATCAAAGATGCTTCCCTCTTGTTCTTTCCACCACCAATCATGAATATTATTCTGAAGTGGTCAAACGAATATGCAAATGCGAACTGTAGTGACCAATATATAGAAATTGATTCAAATTTGTTGAAAGCATATTTCGCTGTTCTCATTTTGGCTGGAGTGTACAGGTGTGTCTTTTTTTAGTTTTACGTTCATGCTTGTAATGAATCTAGTGTTTTCCAATCAATTTTATTTAGATCCAAAAATGAAACAATGTTGGATTTATTTGATGGAATATGGGCGTCCAATTTTTAGAGCGATAATGTCAAAGAAAACAATTGAAAACATGAACAAAGCCATTCGATTTGATGATGTTATGAGTCGACGTCAGCAAAGCTCTACAGACAAATTTGCTCCAATCCGTGGAATCTTTGATAAATGGTCAGATCTTTTGGTAGATTATTTCAACCCATCTGAATGCGTTGCCATTGATGGGCAACTACTTGGTTTTCGTGGTAGATGCAAGTTACGACAATACATGCCTTCTAAGCCTGTGAGATATGGTATAAAATTTTGGCTGTTGGTTTCCAAATTGGCAACCAAACAAACCATGCGACGAGTCTTTTTGCGTGAGCTTGGATTGAGTCTCGCAAAGCCATATATGGCAATGAGAAAAGAAATGCTCAGAAGTGAGTCAGCGGCTTCTTTGCTATCCAGCGTTAACCAAGAATCCCTGAGCGAGCCGATGAGGTGGCCCAGGACCTTCTTAGGCAACGACTCACCCTCAGCACAGAGTCGCGAATCTTCTCGAGAGAGTACACCAACCACGTCTGGCATTCCTCGAAAGAAGGAAAGGCACGGTGCTACATATGTTATACTGAGAAGTCAAAGTATAAAAATTATACTTATGATACTATTTGCTGTTTCTGTAAAAAAGGTGTTTGCAAGCGAACACACAATCGAAATGTTTGTGTTAAATTTATTGAGGAGAACCTAATATAACTACACAACTAATATAATATAAAAAATAAACACATAATATTATTATTAAAGAGAAATTATAATTCTTATTAAAAAAATTGGTTTTTTTACATAAAAATGCATATAAATCCCATATGTGTGGAAAACCACACATGAGGGTAAGAAACGTAAGTTTTTTTGAGGAGGAAATGAGGGATAAGCTCAATCGGTGATCATTTTTTTTCAACTTTGAATACCCATAGCTTCTTAGCCAAAACGCCTACAGCGAAGATAAGCCCAGATTCGTGTCAGTCGCGTCGAAATCTTTATTCGGTGAAAATTTAAAGCCAATCGAAGAAATGTTATTTTCTAAACTTTAACTGCCCATAACTCCTAAACTAGAAGAATTAGAGCGAAAATAAGCTTAATCGGTGATCACTTTTTTTCAACTTTGAATTCCCATAGCTTCTTAGCCAAAAGGCCACAGCGAAGATAAGCCCAGATTCGTGTCAGTCGCGTCGAAATCTTTATTCGGTGCAAATCTACAGCCAATCGAAGAAATGTTATTTTCTTAACTTTAACTGCCCATAACTCCTAAGCTAGAAGACTTAGAGCGAAAATAAGCTTAATCGGTGATCACTTTTTTCAACTTTGAATTCCCATAGCTTCTAAGCCAAACCCAGATTCGTGTCAGTCGCGTCGAAATCTTTATTCGGTGCAAATTTAAAGCCAATCGAAGAAATGTTATATTCTAAACTTTAACTGCCCATAACTCCTAAACTAGAAGAATTAGAGCGAAAATAAGCTTAATCGGTGATCACTTTTTTCAACTTTGAATTCCCATAGCTTCTTAGCCAAAAGACCTACAGCGAAGATAAGCCCAGATCCGTGTCAGTCGCGTCGAAATCTTTATTCGGTGCAAATCTAAAGCCAATCGAAGAAATGTTATTTTCTAAACTTTAACTGCCCATAACTCCTAAACTAGAAGACTTAGAGCGAAAATAAGCTTAATCGGTGATCACTTTTTTTCAACTTTGAATTCCCATAGCTTCTTAGCCAAAACGCCTACAGCGAAGATAAGCCCAGATTCGTGTCAGTCGCGTCGAAATCTTTATTCGGTGCAAATTTAAAGCCAATCGAAGAAATGTTATTTTCTAAACTTTAACTGCCCATAACTCCTAAACTAGAAGACTTAGAGCGAAAATAAGCTTAATCGGTGATCACTTTTTTTCAACTTTGAATTCCCATAGCTTCTTAGCCAAAACACCTACAGCGAAGATAAGCCCAGATTCGTGTCAGTCGCGTCGAAATCTTTATTCGGTGCAAATCTAAAGCCAATCGAAGAAATGTTATTTTCTAAACTTTAACTGCCCATAACTCCTAAACTAGAAGACTTAGAGCGAAAATAAGCTTAATCGGTGATCACTTTTTTCAACTTTGAATTCCCATAGCTTCTTAGCCAAAACGCCTACAGCGAAGATAAGCCCAGATTCGTGTCAGTCGCGTCGAAATCTTTATTCGGTGCAAATTTAAAGCCAATCGAAGAAATGTTATTTTCTAAACTTTAACTGCCCATAACTCCTAAACTAGAAGACTTAGAGCGAAAATAAGCTTAATCGGTGATCACTTTTTTCAACTTTGAATTCCCATAGCTTCTTAGCCAAAAGGCCTACAGCGAAGATAAGCCCAGATCCGTGTCAGTCGCGTCGAAATCTTTATTCGGTGCAAATTTAAAGCCAATCGAAGAAATGTTATTTTCTAAACTTTAACTGCCCATAACTCCTAAACTAGAAGACTTAGAGCGAAAATAAGCTTAATCGGTGATCACTTTTTTTCAACTTTGAATTCCCATAGCTTCTTAGCCAAAAGGCCTACAGCGAAGATAAGCCCAGATCCGTGTCAGTCGCGTCGAAATCTTTATTCGGTGCAAATTTAAAGCCAATCGAAGAAATGTTATTTTCTAAACTTTAACTGCCCATAACTCCTAAACTAGAAGACTTAGAGCGAAAATAAGCTTAATCGGTGATCACTTTTTTCAACTTTGAATTCCCATAGCTTCTTAGCCAAAAGGCCTACAGCGAAGATAAGCCCAGATTCGTGTCAGTCGCGTCGAAATCTTTATTCGGTGCAAATTTAAAGCCAATCGAAGAAATGTTATTTTCTAAACTTTAACTGCCCATAACTCCTAAACTAGAAGAATTAGAGCGAAAATAAGCTTAATCGGTGATTACTTTTTTCAACTTTGAATTCCCATAGCTTCTTAGCCAAAACGCCTACAGCGAAGATAAGCCCAGATTCGTGTCAGTCGCGTCGAAATCTTTATTCGGTGCAAATCTAAAGCCAATCGAAGAAATGTTATTTTCTAAACTTTAACTGCCCATAACTCCTAAACTAGAAGACTTAGAGCGAAAATAAGCTTAATCGGTGATCACTTTTTTTCAACTTTGAATTCCCATAGCTTCTTAGCCAAAAGGCCACAGCGAAGATAAGCCCAGATCCGTGTCAGTCGCGTCGAAATCTTTATTCGGTGCAAATTTAAAGCCAATCGAAGAAATGTTATTTTCTTAACTTTAACTGCCCATAACTCCTAAACTAGAAGACTTAGAGCGAAAATAAGCTTAATCGGTGATCACTTTTTTTCAACTTTGAATTCCCATAGCTTCTTAGCCAAAAGGCCTACAGCGAAGATAAGCCCAGATTCGTGTCAGTCGCGTCGAAATCTTTATTCGGTGCAAATTTAAAGCCAATCGAAGAAATGTTATTTTCTAAACTTTAACTGCCCATAACTCCTAAACTAGAAGACTTAGAGCGAAAATAAGCTTAATCGGTGATCACTTTTTTTCAACTTTGAATTCCCATAGCTTCTTAGCCAAAAGGCCTACAGCGAAGATAAGCCCAGATCCGTGTCAGTCGCGTCGAAATCTTTATTCGGTGCAAATTTAAAGCCAATCGAAGAAATGTTATTTTCTAAACTTTAACTGCCCATAACTCCTAAACTAGAAGACTTAGAGCGAAAATAAGCTTAATCGGTGATCACTTTTTTCAACTTTGAATTCCCATAGCTTCTTAGCCAAGAAGCCTACAGCGAAGATAAGCCCAGATTCGTGTCAGTCGCGTCGAAATCTTTATTCGGTGCAAATTTAAAGCCAATCGAAGAAATGTTATTTTCTAAACTTTAACTGCCCATAACTCCTAAACTAGAAGACTTAGAGCGAAAATAAGCTTAATCGGTGATCACTTTTTTTCAACTTTGAATTCCCATAGCTTCTTAGCCAAAAGGCCTACAGCGAAGATAAGTCCAGATCCGTGTCAGTCGCGTCGAAATCTTTATTCGGTGCAAATTTAAAGCCAATCGAAGAAATGTTATTTTCTAAACTTTAACTGCCCATAACTCCTAAACTAGAAGACTTAGAGCGAAAATAAGCTTAATCGGTGATCACTTTTTTTCAACTTTGAATTCCCATAGCTTCTTAGCCAAAAGGCCTACAGCGAAGATAAGCCCAGATTCGTGTCAGTCGCGTCGAAATCTTTATTCGGTGCAAATTTAAAGCCAATCGAAGAAATGTTATTTTCTAAACTTTAACTGCCCATAACTCCTAAACTAGAAGACTTAGAGCGAAAATAAGCTTAATCGGTGATCACTTTTTTTCAACTTTGAATTCCCATAGCTTCTTAGCCAAAAGGCCTACAGCGAAGATAAGCCCAGATTCGTGTCAGTCGCGTCGAAATCTTTATTCGGTGCAAATTTAAAGCCAATCGAAGAAATGTTATTTTCTAAACTTTAACTGCCCATAACTCCTAAACTAGAAGACTTAGAGCGAAAATAAGCTTAATCGGTGATCACTTTTTTTCAACTTTGAATTCCCATAGCTTCTTAGCCAAAAGGCCTACAGCGAAGATAAGCCCAGATCCGTGTCAGTCGCGTCGAAATCTTTATTCGGTGCAAATTTAAAGCCAATCGAAGAAATGTTATTTTCTAAACTTTAACTGCCCATAACTCCTAAACTAGAAGACTTAGAGCGAAAATAAGCTTAATCGGTGATCACTTTTTTCAACTTTGAATTCCCATAGCTTCTTAGCCAAAAGGCCTACAGCGAAGATAAGCCCAGATTCGTGTCAGTCGCGTCGAAATCTTTATTCGGTGCAAATTTAAAGCCAATCGAAGAAATGTTATTTTCTAAACTTTAACTGCCCATAACTCCTAAACTAGAAGACTTAGAGCGAAAATAAGCTTAATCGGTGATCACTTTTTTTCAACTTTGAATTCCCATAGCTTCTTAGCCAAAAGGCCTACAGCGAAGATAAGCCCAGATCCGTGTCAGTCGCGTCGAAATCTTTATTCGGTGCAAATTTAAAGCCAATCGAAGAAATGTTATTTTCTAAACTTTAACTGCCCATAACTCCTAAACTAGAAGAATTAGAGCGAAAATAAGCTTAATCGGTGATCACTTTTTTTCAACTTTGAATTCCCATAGCTTCTTAGCCAAAAGGCCTACAGCGAAGATAAGCCCAGATTCGTGTCAGTCGCGTCGAAATCTTTATTCGGTGCAAATTTAAAGCCAATCGAAGAAATGTTATTTTCTAAACTTTAACTGCCCATAACTCCTAAACTAGAAGACTTAGAGCGAAAATAAGCTTAATCGGTGATCACTTTTTTTCAACTTTGAATTCCCATAGCTTCTTAGCCAAAAGGCCTACAGCGAAGATAAGCCCAGATCCGTGTCAGTCGCGTCGAAATCTTTATTCGGTGCAAATTTAAAGCCAATCGAAGAAATGTTATTTTCTAAACTTTAACTGCCCATAACTCCTAAACTAGAAGAATTAGAGCGAAAATAAGCTTAATCGGTGATTACTTTTTTCAACTTTGAATTCCCATAGCTTCTTAGCCAAAAGGCCTACAGCGAAGATAAGCCCAGATTCGTGTCAGTCGCGTCGAAATCTTTATTCGGTGCAAATCTAAAGCCAATCGAAGAAATGTTATTTTCTAAACTTTAACTGCCCATAACTCCTAAACTAGAAGACTTAGAGCGAAAATAAGCTTAATCGGTGATCACTTTTTTTCAACTTTGAATTCCCATAGCTTCTTAGCCAAAAGGCCACAGCGAAGATAAGCCCAGATCCGTGTCAGTCGCGTCGAAATCTTTATTCGGTGCAAATTTAAAGCCAATCGAAGAAATGTTATTTTCTAAACTTTAACTGCCCATAACTCCTAAACTAGAAGACTTAGAGCGAAAATAAGCTTAATCGGTGATCACTTTTTGTCAACTTTGAAATCCCATAGCTTCTTAGCCAAAAGGCCTACAGCGAAGATAAGCCCAGATTCGTGTCAGTCGCGTCGAAATCTTTATTCGGTGCAAATTTAAAGCCAATCGAAGAAATGTTATTTTCTAAACTTTAACTGCCCATAACTCCTAAACTAGAAGACTTAGAGCGAAAATAAGCTTAATCGGTGATCACTTTTTTTCAACTTTGAATTCCCATAGCTTCTTAGCCAAAAGGCCTACAGCGAAGATTAGCCCAGATTCGTGTCACTCGCGTCGAAATCTTTATTCGGTGAAAATTTAAAGCCAATCGAAGAAATGTTATTTTCTAAACTTTAACTGCCCATAACTCCTAAACTAGAAGACTTAGAGCGAAAATAAGCTTAATCGGTGATCACTTTTTTTCAACTTTGAATTCCCATAGCTTCTTAGCCAAAAGGCCTACAGCGAAGATAAGCCCAGATCCGTGTCAGTCGCGTCGAAATCTTTATTCGGTGCAAATTTAAAGCCAATCGAAGAAATGTTATTTTCTTAACTTTAACTGCCCATAACTCCTAAACTAGAAGACTTAGAGCGAAAATAAGCTTAATCGGTGATCACTTTTTGTCAACTTTGAAATCCCATAGCTTCTTAGCCAAAAGGCCTACAGCGAAGATAAGCCCAGATTCGTGTCAGTCGCGTCGAAATCTTTATTCGGTGCAAATCTAAAGCCAATCGAAGAAATGTTATTTTCTAAACTTTAACTGCCCATAACTCCTAAACTAGAAGACTTAGAGCGAAAATAAGCTTAATCGGTGATCACTTTTTTTCAACTTTGAATTCCCATAGCTTCTTAGCCAAAAGGCCTACAGCGAAGATAAGCCCAGATCCGTGTCAGTCGCGTCGAAATCTTTATTCGGTGCAAATTTAAAGCCAATCGAAGAAATGTTATTTTCTAAACTTTAACTGCCCATAACTCCTAAACTAGAAGACTTAGAGCGAAAATAAGCTTAATCGGTGATCACTTTTTGTCAACTTTGAAATCCCATAGCTTCTTAGCCAAAAGGCCTACAGCGAAGATAAGCCCAGATTCGTGTCAGTCGCGTCGAAATCTTTATTCGGTGCAAATTTAAAGCCAATCGAAGAAATGTTATATTCTAAACTTTAACTGCCCATAACTCCTAAACTAGAAGACTTAGAGCGAAAATAAGCTTAATCGGTGATCACTTTTTTCAACTTTGAATTCCCATAGCTTCTTAGCCAAAAGGCCTACAGCGAAGATAAGCCCAGATCCGTGTCAGTCGCGTCGAAATCTTTATTCGGTGCAAATTTAAAGCCAATCGAAGAAATGTTATTTTCTAAACTTTAACTGCCCATAACTCCTAAACTAGAAGACTTAGAGCGAAAATAAGCTTAATCGGTGATCACTTTTTTTCAACTTTGAATTCCCATAGCTTCTTAGCCAAAAGGCCTACAGCGAAGATAAGCCCAGATCCGTGTCAGTCGCGTCGAAATCTTTATTCGGTGCAAATTTAAAGCCAATCGAAGAAATGTTATATTCTAAACTTTAACTGCCCATAACTCCTAAACTAGAAGAATTAGAGCGAAAATAAGCTTAATCGGTGATCACTTTTTTTCAACTTTGAATTCCCATAGCTTCTTAGCCAAAACGCCTACAGCGAAGATAAGCCCAGATTCGTGTCAGTCGCGTCGAAATCTTTATTCGGTGCAAATTTAAAGCCAATCGAAGAAATGTTATTTTCTAAACTTTAACTGCCCATAACTCCTAAACTAGAAGACTTAGAGCGAAAATAAGCTTAATCGGTGATCACTTTTTTCAACTTTGAATTCCCATAGCTTCTTAGCCAAAAGGCCTACAGCGAAGATAAGCCCAGATCCGTGTCAGTCGCGTCGAAATCTTTATTCGGTGCAAATTTAAAGCCAATCGAAGAAATGTTATTTTCTAAACTTTAACTGCCCATAACTCCTAAACTAGAAGACTTAGAGCGAAAATAAGCTTAATCGGTGATCACTTTTTTTCAACTTTGAATTCCCATAGCTTCTTAGCCAAAAGGCCTACAGCGAAGATAAGCCCAGATTCGTGTCAGTCGCGTCGAAATCTTTATTCGGTGCAAATTTAAAGCCAATCGAAGAAATGTTATTTTCTAAACTTTAACTGCCCATAACTCCTAAACTAGAAGACTTAGAGCGAAAATAAGCTTAATCGGTGATCACTTTTTTCAACTTTGAATTCCCATAGCTTCTTAGCCAAAAGGCCTACAGCGAAGATAAGCCCAGATTCGTGTCAGTCGCGTCGAAATCTTTATTCGGTGCAAATTTAAAGCCAATCGAAGAAATGTTATTTTCTAAACTTTAACTGCCCATAACTCCTAAACTAGAAGACTTAGAGCGAAAATAAGCTTAATCGGTGATCACTTTTTTTCAACTTTGAATTCCCATAGCTTCTTAGCCAAAAGGCCTACAGCGAAGATAAGCCCAGATTCGTGTCAGTCGCGTCGAAATCTTTATTCGGTGCAAATTTAAAGCCAATCGAAGAAATGTTATTTTCTAAACTTTAACTGCCCATAACTCCTAAACTAGAAGACTTAGAGCGAAAATAAGCTTAATCGGTGATCACTTTTTTCAACTTTGAATTCCCATAGCTTCTTAGCCAAAAGGCCTACAGCGAAGATAAGCCCAGATTCGTGTCAGTCGCGTCGAAATCTTTATTCGGTGCAAATTTAAAGCCAATCGAAGAAATGTTATTTTCTAAACTTTAACTGCCCATAACTCCTAAACTAGAAGACTTAGAGCGAAAATAAGCTTAATCGGTGATCACTTTTTTTCAACTTTGAATTCCCATAGCTTCTTAGCCAAAACGCCTACAGCGAAGATAAGCCCAGATTCGTGTCAGTCGCGTCGAAATCTTTATTCGGTGCAAATTTAAAGCCAATCGAAGAAATGTTATTTTCTAAACTTTAACTGCCCATAACTCCTAAACTAGAAGACTAGAAGAGCGAAAATAAGCTTAATCGGTGATCACTTTTTTTCAACTTTGAATTCCCATAGCTTCTTAGCCAAAAGGCCTACAGCGAAGATAAGCCCAGATTCGTGTCAGTCGCGTCGAAATCTTTATTCGGTGCAAATTTAAAGCCAATCGAAGAAATGTTATTTTCTAAACTTTAACTGCCCATAACTCCTAAACTAGAAGACTTAGAGCGAAAATAAGCTTAATCGGTGATCACTTTTTTTCAACTTTGAATTCCCATAGCTTCTTAGCCAAAACGCCTACAGCGAAGATAAGCCCAGATTCGTGTCAGTCGCGTCGAAATCTTTATTCGGTGCAAATTTAAAGCCAATCGAAGAAATGTTATTTTCTAAACTTTAACTGCCCATAACTCCTAAACTAGAAGACTTAGAGCGAAAATAAGCTTAATCGGTGATCACTTTTTTTCAACTTTGAATTCCCATAGCTTCTTAGCCAAAACGCCTACAGCGAAGATAAGCCCAGATTCGTGTCAGTCGCGTCGAAATCTTTATTCGGTGCAAATTTAAAGCCAATCGAAGAAATGTTATTTTCTAAACTTTAACTGCCCATAACTCCTAAACTAGAAGACTTAGAGCGAAAATAAGCTTAATCGGTGATCACTTTTTTTCAACTTTGAATTCCCATAGCTTCTTAGCCAAAAGGCCTACAGCGAAGATAAGCCCAGATTCGTGTCAGTCGCGTCGAAATCTTTATTCGGTGCAAATCTAAAGCCAATCGAAGAAATGTTTATTTTCTAAACTTTAACTGCCCATAACTTCTAAACTAGAAGACTTAGAGCGAAAATAAGCTTAATCGGTGATTACTTTTTTCAACTTTGAATTCCCATAGCTTCTTAGCCAAAACACCTACAGCGAAGATAAGCCCAGATTCGTGTCACTCGCGTCGAAATCTTTATTCGGTGCAAATTTAAAGCCAATCGAAGAAATGTTTATTTTCTAAACTTTAACTGCCCATAACTCCTAAACTAGAAGACTTAGAGCGAAAATAAGCTTAATCGGTGATTACTTTTTTCAACTTTGAATTCCCATAGCTTCTTAGCCAAAACGCCTACAGCGAAGATAAGCCCAGATTCGTGTCAGTCGCGTCGAAATCTTTATTCGGTGCAAATTTAAAGCCAATCGAAGAAATGTTATTTTCTAAACTTTAACTGCCCATAACTCCTAAACTAGAAGACTTAGAGCGAAAATAAGCTTAATCGGTGATCACTTTTTTTCAACTTTGAATTCCCATAGCTTCTTAGCCAAAACACCTACAGCGAAGATAAGCCCAGATTCGTGTCACTCGCGTCGAAATCTTTATTCGGTGCAAATCTAAAGCCAATCGAAGAAATGTTTATTTTCTAAACTTTAACTGCCCATAACTTCTAAACTAGAAGACTTAGAGCGAAAATAAGCTTAATCGGTGATTACTTTTTTCAACTTTGAATTCCCATAGCTTCTTAGCCAAAACGCCTACAGCGAAGATAAGCCCAGATTCGTGTCAGTCGCGTCGAAATCTTTATTCGGTGCAAATTTAAAGCCAATCGAAGAAATATTATTTTCTAAACTTTAACTGCCCATAACTCCTAAACTAGAAGACTTAGAGCGAAAATAAGCTTAATCGGTGATCACTTTTTTTCAACTTTGAATTCCCATAGCTTCTTAGCCAAAACGCCTACAGCGAAGATAAGCCCAGATTCGTGTCAGTCGCGTCGAAATCTTTATTCGCAAATTTAAAGCCAATCGAAGAAATGTTATTTTCTAAACTTTAACTGCCCATAACTCCTAAACTAGAAGACTTAGAGCGAAAATAAGCTTAATCGGTGATCACTTTTTTTCAACTTTGAATTCCCATAGCTTCTTAGCCAAAAGGCCTACAGCGAAGATAAGCCCAGATCCGTGTCAGTCGCGTCGAAATCTTTATTCGGTGCAAATTTAAAGCCAATCGAAGAAATGTTATTTTCTAAACTTTAACTGCCCATAACTCCTAAACTAGAAGACTTAGAGCGAAAATAAGCTTAATCGGTGATCACTTTTTTTCAACTTTGAATTCCCATAGCTTCTTAGCCAAAAGGCCTACAGCGAAGATAAGCCCAGATCCGTGTCAGTCGCGTCGAAATCTTTATTCGGTGCAAATTTAAAGCCAATCGAAGAAATGTTATTTTCTAAACTTTAACTGCCCATAACTCCTAAACTAGAAGACTTAGAGCGAAAATAAGCTTAATCGGTGATCACTTTTTTCAACTTTGAATTCCCATAGCTTCTTAGCCAAAAGGCCTACAGCGAAGATAAGCCCAGATTCGTGTCAGTCGCGTCGAAATCTTTATTCGGTGCAAATTTAAAGCCAATCGAAGAAATGTTATTTTCTAAACTTTAACTGCCCATAACTCCTAAACTAGAAGACTTAGAGCGAAAATAAGCTTAATCGGTGATCACTTTTTTTCAACTTTGAATTCCCATAGCTTCTTAGCCAAAAGGCCTACAGCGAAGATAAGCCCAGATTCGTGTCAGTCGCGTCGAAATCTTTATTCGGTGCAAATTTAAAGCCAATCGAAGAAATGTTATTTTCTAAACTTTAACTGCCCATAACTCCTAAACTAGAAGACTTAGAGCGAAAATAAGCTTAATCGGTGATCACTTTTTTCAACTTTGAATTCCCATAGCTTCTTAGCCAAAAGGCCTACAGCGAAGATAAGCCCAGATCCGTGTCAGTCGCGTCGAAATCTTTATTCGGTGCAAATTTAAAGCCAATCGAAGAAATGTTATTTTCTAAACTTTAACTGCCCATAACTCCTAAACTAGAAGACTTAGAGCGAAAATAAGCTTAATCGGTGATCACTTTTTTCAACTTTGAATTCCCATAGCTTCTTAGCCAAAAGGCCTACAGCGAAGATAAGCCCAGATTCGTGTCAGTCGCGTCGAAATCTTTATTCGGTGCAAATTTAAAGCCAATCGAAGAAATGTTATTTTCTAAACTTTAACTGCCCATAACTCCTAAACTAGAAGACTTAGAGCGAAAATAAGCTTAATCGGTGATCACTTTTTTCAACTTTGAATTCCCATAGCTTCTTAGCCAAAAGGCCTACAGCGAAGATAAGCCCAGATTCGTGTCAGTCGCGTCGAAATCTTTATTCGGTGCAAATTTAAAGCCAATCGAAGAAATGTTATTTTCTAAACTTTAACTGCCCATAACTCCTAAACTAGAAGACTTAGAGCGAAAATAAGCTTAATCGGTGATCACTTTTTTCAACTTTGAATTCCCATAGCTTCTTAGCCAAAAGGCCTACAGCGAAGATAAGCCCAGATTCGTGTCAGTCGCGTCGAAATCTTTATTCGGTGCAAATTTAAAGCCAATCGAAGAAATGTTATTTTCTAAACTTTAACTGCCCATAACTCCTAAACTAGAAGACTTAGAGCGAAAATAAGCTTAATCGGTGATCACTTTTTTTCAACTTTGAATTCCCATAGCTTCTTAGCCAAAAGGCCTACAGCGAAGATAAGCCCAGATCCGTGTCAGTCGCGTCGAAATCTTTATTCGGTGCAAATTTAAAGCCAATCGAAGAAATGTTATTTTCTAAACTTTAACTGCCCATAACTCCTAAACTAGAAGACTTAGAGCGAAAATAAGCTTAATCGGTGATCACTTTTTTTCAACTTTGAATTCCCATAGCTTCTTAGCCAAAAGGCCTACAGCGAAGATAAGCCCAGATTCGTGTCAGTCGCGTCGAAATCTTTATTCGGTGCAAATTTAAAGCCAATCGAAGAAATGTTATTTTCTAAACTTTAACTGCCCATAACTCCTAAACTAGAAGACTTAGAGCGAAAATAAGCTTAATCGGTGATCACTTTTTTCAACTTTGAATTCCCATAGCTTCTTAGCCAAAAGGCCTACAGCGAAGATAAGCCCAGATTCGTGTCAGTCGCGTCGAAATCTTTATTCGGTGCAAATCTAAAGCCAATCGAAGAAATGTTATTTTCTAAACTTTAACTGCCCATAACTCCTAAACTAGAAGACTTAGAGCGAAAATAAGCTTAATCGGTGATCACTTTTTTTCAACTTTGAATTCCCATAGCTTCTTAGCCAAAAGGCCTACAGCGAAGATAAGCCCAGATCCGTGTCAGTCGCGTCGAAATCTTTATTCGGTGCAAATTTAAAGCCAATCGAAGAAATGTTATTTTCTAAACTTTAACTGCCCATAACTCCTAAACTAGAAGACTTAGAGCGAAAATAAGCTTAATCGGTGATCACTTTTTTCAACTTTGAATTCCCATAGCTTCTTAGCCAAAAGGCCTACAGCGAAGATAAGCCCAGATTCGTGTCAGTCGCGTCGAAATCTTTATTCGGTGCAAATTTAAAGCCAATCGAAGAAATGTTATTTTCTAAACTTTAACTGCCCATAACTCCTAAACTAGAAGACTTAGAGCGAAAATAAGCTTAATCGGTGATCACTTTTTTTCAACTTTGAATTCCCATAGCTTCTTAGCCAAAAGGCCTACAGCGAAGATAAGCCCAGATTCGTGTCAGTCGCGTCGAAATCTTTATTCGGTGCAAATTTAAAGCCAATCGAAGAAATGTTATTTTCTAAACTTTAACTGCCCATAACTCCTAAACTAGAAGACTTAGAGCGAAAATAAGCTTAATCGGTGATCACTTTTTTTCAACTTTGAATTCCCATAGCTTCTTAGCCAAAAGGCCACAGCGAAGATAAGCCCAGATCCGTGTCAGTCGCGTCGAAATCTTTATTCGGTGCAAATTTAAAGCCAATCGAAGAAATGTTATTTTCTAAACTTTAACTGCCCATAACTCCTAAACTAGAAGACTTAGAGCGAAAATAAGCTTAATCGGTGATCACTTTTTTTCAACTTTGAATTCCCATAGCTTCTTAGCCAAAAGGCCTACAGCGAAGATAAGCCCAGATTCGTGTCAGTCGCGTCGAAATCTTTATTCGGTGCAAATTTAAAGCCAATCGAAGAAATGTTATTTTCTAAACTTTAACTGCCCATAACTCCTAAACTAGAAGACTTAGAGCGAAAATAAGCTTAATCGGTGATCACTTTTTTTCAACTTTGAATTCCCATAGCTTCTTAGCCAAAAGGCCTACAGCGAAGATAAGCCCAGATTCGTGTCAGTCGCGTCGAAATCTTTATTCGGTGCAAATTTAAAGCCAATCGAAGAAATGTTATTTTCTAAACTTTAACTGCCCATAACTCCTAAACTAGAAGACTTAGAGCGAAAATAAGCTTAATCGGTGATCACTTTTTTTCAACTTTGAATTCCCATAGCTTCTTAGCCAAAAGGCCTACAGCGAAGATAAGCCCAGATCCGTGTCAGTCGCGTCGAAATCTTTATTCGGTGCAAATTTAAAGCCAATCGAAGAAATGTTATTTTCTAAACTTTAACTGCCCATAACTCCTAAACTAGAAGACTTAGAGCGAAAATAAGCTTAATCGGTGATCACTTTTTTCAACTTTGAATTCCCATAGCTTCTTAGCCAAAAGGCCTACAGCGAAGATAAGCCCAGATTCGTGTCAGTCGCGTCGAAATCTTTATTCGGTGCAAATTTAAAGCCAATCGAAGAAATGTTATTTTCTAAACTTTAACTGCCCATAACTCCTAAACTAGAAGACTTAGAGCGAAAATAAGCTTAATCGGTGATCACTTTTTTTCAACTTTGAATTCCCATAGCTTCTTAGCCAAAAGGCCTACAGCGAAGATAAGCCCAGATCCGTGTCAGTCGCGTCGAAATCTTTATTCGGTGCAAATTTAAAGCCAATCGAAGAAATGTTATTTTCTAAACTTTAACTGCCCATAACTCCTAAACTAGAAGACTTAGAGCGAAAATAAGCTTAATCGGTGATCACTTTTTTTCAACTTTGAAATCCCATAGCTTCTTAGCCAAAAGGCCTACAGCGAAGATAAGCCCAGATTCGTGTCAGTCGCGTCGAAATCTTTATTCGGTGCAAATTTAAAGCCAATCGAAGAAATGTTATTTTCTAAACTTTAACTGCCCATAACTCCTAAACTAGAAGACTTAGAGCGAAAATAAGCTTAATCGGTGATCACTTTTTTCAACTTTGAATTCCCATAGCTTCTTAGCCAAAAGGCCTACAGCGAAGATAAGCCCAGATTCGTGTCAGTCGCGTCGAAATCTTTATTCGGTGCAAATTTAAAGCCAATCGAAGAAATGTTATTTTCTAAACTTTAACTGCCCATAACTCCTAAACTAGAAGACTTAGAGCGAAAATAAGCTTAATCGGTGATCACTTTTTTTCAACTTTGAATTCCCATAGCTTCTTAGCCAAAAGGCCTACAGCGAAGATAAGCCCAGATCCGTGTCAGTCGCGTCGAAATCTTTATTCGGTGCAAATTTAAAGCCAATCGAAGAAATGTTATTTTCTAAACTTTAACTGCCCATAACTCCTAAACTAGAAGACTTAGAGCGAAAATAAGCTTAATCGGTGATCACTTTTTGTCAACTTTGAAATCCCATAGCTTCTTAGCCAAAAGGCCTACAGCGAAGATAAGCCCAGATTCGTGTCAGTCGCGTCGAAATCTTTATTCGGTGCAAATCTAAAGCCAATCGAAGAAATGTTATTTTCTAAACTTTAACTGCCCATAACTCCTAAACTAGAAGACTTAGAGCGAAAATAAGCTTAATCGGTGATCACTTTTTTTCAACTTTAAATTCCCATAGCTTCTTAGCCAAAAGGCCACAGCGAAGATAAGCCCAGATCCGTGTCAGTCGCGTCGAAATCTTTATTCGGTGCAAATTTAAAGCCAATCGAAGAAATGTTATTTTCTAAACTTTAACTGCCCATAACTCCTAAACTAGAAGACTTAGAGCAAAAATAAGCTTAATCGGTGATCACTTTTTGTCAACTTTGAAATCCCATAGCTTCTTAGCCAAAACGCCTACAGCGAAGATAAGCCCAGATTCGTGTCAGTCGCGTCGAAATCTTTATTCGGTGCAAATTTAAAGCCAATCGAAGAAATGTTATTTTCTAAACTTTAACTGCCCATAACTCCTAAACTAGAAGACTTAGAGCGAAAATAAGCTTAATCGGTGATCACTTTTTTTCAACTTTGAATTCCCATAGCTTCTTAGCCAAAAGGCCTACAGCGAAGATAAGCCCAGATCCGTGTCAGTCGCGTCGAAATCTTTATTCGGTGCAAATTTAAAGCCAATCGAAGAAATGTTATTTTCTAAACTTTAACTGCCCATAACTCCTAAACTAGAAGACTTAGAGCGAAAATAAGCTTAATCGGTGATCACTTTTTTTCAACTTTGAATTCCCATAGCTTCTTAGCCAAAAGGCCTACAGCGAAGATAAGCCCAGATCCGTGTCAGTCGCGTCGAAATCTTTATTCGGTGCAAATTTAAAGCCAATCGAAGAAATGTTATATTCTAAACTTTAACTGCCCATAACTCCTAAACTAGAAGAATTAGAGCGAAAATAAGCTTAATCGGTGATTACTTTTTTCAACTTTGAATTCCCATAGCTTCTTAGCCAAAACGCCTACAGCGAAGATAAGCCCAGATTCGTGTCAGTCGCGTCGAAATCTTTATTCGGTGCAAATTTAAAGCCAATCGAAGAAATGTTATATTCTAAACTTTAACTGCCCATAACTCCTAAACTAGAAGAATTAGAGCGAAAATAAGCTTAATCGGTGATCACTTTTTTCAACTTTGAATTCCCATAGCTTCTTAGCCAAAAGGCCTACAGCGAAGATAAGCCCAGATCCGTGTCAGTCGCGTCGAAATCTTTATTCGGTGCAAATTTAAAGCCAATCGAAGAAATGTTATTTTCTAAACTTTAACTGCCCATAACTCCTAAACTAGAAGACTTAGAGCGAAAATAAGCTTAATCGGTGATCACTTTTTTCAACTTTGAATTCCCATAGCTTCTTAGCCAAAAGGCCTACAGCGAAGATAAGCCCAGATCCGTGTCAGTCGCGTCGAAATCTTTATTCGGTGCAAATTTAAAGCCAATCGAAGAAATGTTATTTTCTAAACTTTAACTGCCCATAACTCCTAAACTAGAAGACTTAGAGCGAAAATAAGCTTAATCGGTGATCACTTTTTTTCAACTTTGAATTCCCATAGCTTCTTAGCCAAAAGGCCTACAGCGAAGATAAGCCCAGATCCGTGTCAGTCGCGTCGAAATCTTTATTCGGTGCAAATTTAAAGCCAATCGAAGAAATGTTATTTTCTAAACTTTAACTGCCCATAACTCCTAAACTAGAAGAATTAGAGCGAAAATAAGCTTAATCGGTGATTACTTTTTTCAACTTTGAATTCCCATAGCTTCTTAGCCAAAACGCCTACAGCGAAGATAAGCCCAGATTCGTGTCAGTCGCGTCGAAATCTTTATTCGGTGCAAATTTAAAGCCAATCGAAGAAATGTTATTTTCTAAACTTTAACTGCCCATAACTCCTAAACTAGAAGACTTAGAGCGAAAATAAGCTTAATCGGTGATCACTTTTTTTCAACTTTGAATTCCCATAGCTTCTTAGCCAAAACACCTACAGCGAAGATAAGCCCAGATTCGTGTCACTCGCGTCGAAATCTTTATTCGGTGCAAATTTAAAGCCAATCGAAGAAATGTTATTTTCTAAACTTTAACTGCCCATAACTCCTAAACTAGAAGACTTAGAGCGAAAATAAGCTTAATCGGTGATCACTTTTTTTCAACTTTGAATTCCCATAGCTTCTTAGCCAAAAGGCCTACAGCGAAGATAAGCCCAGATCCGTGTCAGTCGCGTCGAAATCTTTATTCGGTGCAAATTTAAAGCCAATCGAAGAAATGTTATTTTCTAAACTTTAACTGCCCATAACTCCTAAACTAGAAGACTTAGAGCGAAAATAAGCTTAATCGGTGATCACTTTTTTTCAACTTTGAATTCCCATAGCTTCTTAGCCAAAACGCCTACAGCGAAGATAAGCCCAGATTCGTGTCAGTCGCGTCGAAATCTTTATTCGGTGAAAATTTAAAGCCAATCGAAGAAATGTTATTTTCTAAACTTTAACTGCCCATAACTCCTAAACTAGAAGACTTAGAGCGAAAATAAGCTTAATCGGTGATCACTTTTTTTCAACTTTGAATTCCCATAGCTTCTTAGCCAAAACGCCTACAGCGAAGATAAGCCCAGATTCGTGTCAGTCGCGTCGAAATCTTTATTCGGTGAAAATTTAAAGCCAATCGAAGAAATGTTATTTTCTAAACTTTAACTGCCCATAACTCCTAAACTAGAAGACTTAGAGCGAAAATAAGCTTAATCGGTGATCACTTTTTTTCAACTTTGAATTCCCATAGCTTCTTAGCCAAAAGGCCTACAGCGAAGATAAGCCCAGATTCGTGTCAGTCGCGTCGAAATCTTTATTCGGTGCAAATTTAAAGCCAATCGAAGAAATGTTATTTTCTAAACTTTAACTGCCCATAACTCCTAAACTAGAAGACTTAGAGCGAAAATAAGCTTAATCGGTGATCACTTTTTTCAACTTTGAATTCCCATAGCTTCTTAGCCAAAACACCTACAGCGAAGATAAGCCCAGATTCGTGTCAGTCGCGTCGAAATCTTTATTCGGTGCAAATTTAAAGCCAATCGAAGAAATGTTATTTTCTAAACTTTAACTGCCCATAACTCCTAAACTAGAAGACTTAGAGCGAAAATAAGCTTAATCGGTGATCACTTTTTTCAACTTTGAATTCCCATAGCTTCTTAGCCAAAAGGCCTACAGCGAAGATAAGCCCAGATCCGTGTCAGTCGCGTCGAAATCTTTATTCGGTGCAAATTTAAAGCCAATCGAAGAAATGTTATTTTCTAAACTTTAACTGCCCATAACTCCTAAACTAGAAGACTTAGAGCGAAAATAAGCTTAATCGGTGATCACTTTTTTTCAACTTTGAATTCCCATAGCTTCTTAGCCAAAACGCCTACAGCGAAGATAAGCCCAGATTCGTGTCAGTCGCGTCGAAATCTTTATTCGGTGAAAATTTAAAGCCAATCGAAGAAATGTTATTTTCTAAACTTTAACTGCCCATAACTCCTAAACTAGAAGACTTAGAGCGAAAATAAGCTTAATCGGTGATCACTTTTTTTCAACTTTGAATTCCCATAGCTTCTTAGCCAAAACGCCTACAGCGAAGATAAGCCCAGATTCGTGTCAGTCGCGTCGAAATCTTTATTCGGTGCAAATTTAAAGCCAATCGAAGAAATGTTATTTTCTAAACTTTAACTGCCCATAACTCCTAAACTAGAAGACTTAGAGCGAAAATAAGCTTAATCGGTGATCACTTTTTTCAACTTTGAATTCCCATAGCTTCTTAGCCAAAACACCTACAGCGAAGATAAGCCCAGATTCGTGTCACTCGCGTCGAAATCTTTATTCGGTGCAAATCTAAAGCCAATCGAAGAAATGTTTATTTTCTAAACTTTAACTGCCCATAACTCCTAAACTAGAAGACTTAGAGCGAAAATAAGCTTAATCGGTGATCACTTTTTTCAACTTTGAATTCCCATAGCTTCTTAGCCAAAAGGCCTACAGCGAAGATAAGCCCAGATTCGTGTCAGTCGCGTCGAAATCTTTATTCGGTGCAAATTTAAAGCCAATCGAAGAAATGTTATTTTCTAAACTTTAACTGCCCATAACTCCTAAACTAGAAGACTTAGAGCGAAAATAAGCTTAATCGGTGATCACTTTTTTTCAACTTTGAATTCCCATAGCTTCTTAGCCAAAACGCCTACAGCGAAGATAAGCCCAGATTCGTGTCAGTCGCGTCGAAATCTTTATTCGGTGCAAATTTAAAGCCAATCGAAGAAATGTTATTTTCTAAACTTTAACTGCCCATAACTCCTAAACTAGAAGACTTAGAGCGAAAATAAGCTTAATCGGTGATCACTTTTTTTCAACTTTGAATTCCCATAGCTTCTTAGCCAAAAGGCCTACAGCGAAGATAAGCCCAGATCCGTGTCAGTCGCGTCGAAATCTTTATTCGGTGCAAATTTAAAGCCAATCGAAGAAATGTTATTTTCTAAACTTTAACTGCCCATAACTCCTAAACTAGAAGACTTAGAGCGAAAATAAGCTTAATCGGTGATTACTTTTTTCAACTTTGAATTCCCATAGCTTCTTAGCCAAAACGCCTACAGCGAAGATAAGCCCAGATTCGTGTCAGTCGCGTCGAAATCTTTATTCGGTGCAAAATTAAAGCCAATCGAAGAAATGTTATTTTCTAAACTTTAACTGCCCATAACTCCTAAACTAGAAGACTTAGAGCGAAAATAAGCTTAATCGGTGATCACTTTTTTCAACTTTGAATTCCCATAGCTTCTTAGCCAAAACACCTACAGCGAAGATAAGCCCAGATTCGTGTCAGTCGCGTCGAAATCTTTATTCGGTGCAAATTTAAAGCCAATCGAAGAAATGTTATTTTCTAAACTTTAACTGCCCATAACTCCTAAACTAGAAGACTTAGAGCGAAAATAAGCTTAATCGGTGATCACTTTTTTTCAACTTTGAATTCCCATAGCTTCTTAGCCAAAAGGCCTACAGCGAAGATAAGCCCAGATCCGTGTCAGTCGCGTCGAAATCTTTATTCGGTGCAAATTTAAAGCCAATCGAAGAAATGTTATTTTCTAAACTTTAACTGCCCATAACTCCTAAACTAGAAGACTTAGAGCGAAAATAAGCTTAATCGGTGATCACTTTTTTTCAACTTTGAATTCCCATAGCTTCTTAGCCAAAACGCCTACAGCGAAGATAAGCCCAGATTCGTGTCAGTCGCGTCGAAATCTTTATTCGGTGCAAATTTAAAGCCAATCGAAGAAATGTTATTTTCTAAACTTTAACTGCCCATAACTCCTAAACTAGAAGACTTAGAGCGAAAATAAGCTTAATCGGTGATCACTTTTTTTCAACTTTGAATTCCCATAGCTTCTTAGCCAAAACGCCTACAGCGAAGATAAGCCCAGATTCGTGTCAGTCGCGTCGAAATCTTTATTCGGTGAAAATTTAAAGCCAATCGAAGAAATGTTATTTTCTAAACTTTAACTGCCCATAACTCCTAAACTAGAAGACTTAGAGCGAAAATAAGCTTAATCGGTGATCACTTTTTTTCAACTTTGAATTCCCATAGCTTCTTAGCCAAAACGCCTACAGCGAAGATAAGCCCAGATTCGTGTCAGTCGCGTCGAAATCTTTATTCGGTGCAAATCTAAAGCCAATCGAAGAAATGTTATTTTCTAAACTTTAACTGCCCATAACTCCTAAACTAGAAGACTTAGAGCGAAAATAAGCTTAATCGGTGATCACTTTTTTTCAACTTTGAATTCCCATAGCTTCTTAGCCAAAACACCTACAGCGAAGATAAGCCCAGATTCGTGTCAGTCGCGTCGAAATCTTTATTCGGTGCAAATTTAAAGCCAATCGAAGAAATGTTATTTTCTAAACTTTAACTGCCCATAACTCCTAAACTAGAAGACTTAGAGCGAAAATAAGCTTAATCGGTGATCACTTTTTTTCAACTTTGAATTCCCATAGCTTCTTAGCCAAAAGGCCTACAGCGAAGATAAGCCCAGATCCGTGTCAGTCGCGTCGAAATCTTTATTCGGTGCAAATTTAAAGCCAATCGAAGAAATGTTATTTTCTAAACTTTAACTGCCCATAACTCCTAAACTAGAAGACTTAGAGCGAAAATAAGCTTAATCGGTGATCACTTTTTTTCAACTTTGAATTCCCATAGCTTCTTAGCCAAAACGCCTACAGCGAAGATAAGCCCAGATTCGTGTCAGTCGCGTCGAAATCTTTATTCGGTGCAAATTTAAAGCCAATCGAAGAAATGTTATTTTCTAAACTTTAACTGCCCATAACTCCTAAACTAGAAGACTTAGAGCGAAAATAAGCTTAATCGGTGATCACTTTTTTCAACTTTGAATTCCCATAGCTTCTTAGCCAAAACGCCTACAGCGAAGATAAGCCCAGATTCGTGTCAGTCGCGTCGAAATCTTTATTCGGTGCAAATCTAAAGCCAATCGAAGAAATGTTATTTTCTAAACTTTAACTGCCCATAACTCCTAAACTAGAAGACTTAGAGCGAAAATAAGCTTAATCGGTGATCACTTTTTTCAACTTTGAATTCCCATAGCTTCTTAGCCAAAACACCTACAGCGAAGATAAGCCCAGATTCGTGTCACTCGCGTCGAAATCTTTATTCGGTGCAAATCTAAAGCCAATCGAAGAAATGTTTATTTTCTAAACTTTAACTGCCCATAACTTCTAAACTAGAAGACTTAGAGCGAAAATAAGCTTAATCGGTGATTACTTTTTTCAACTTTGAATTCCCATAGCTTCTTAGCCAAAACGCCTACAGCGAAGATAAGCCCAGATTCGTGTCAGTCGCGTCGAAATCTTTATTCGGTGCAAATTTAAAGCCAATCGAAGAAATGTTATTTTCTAAACTTTAACTGCCCATAACTCCTAAACTAGAAGACTTAGAGCGAAAATAAGCTTAATCGGTGATCACTTTTTTTCAACTTTGAATTCCCATAGCTTCTTAGCCAAAACGCCTACAGCGAAGATAAGCCCAGATTCGTGTCAGTCGCGTCGAAATCTTTATTCGGTGCAAATTTAAAGCCAATCGAAGAAATGTTATTTTCTAAACTTTAACTGCCCATAACTCCTAAACTAGAAGACTTAGAGCGAAAATAAGCTTAATCGGTGATCACTTTTTTTCAACTTTGAATTCCCATAGCTTCTTAGCCAAAAGGCCTACAGCGAAGATAAGCCCAGATTCGTGTCAGTCGCGTCGAAATCTTTATTCGGTGCAAATTTAAAGCCAATCGAAGAAATGTTATTTTCTAAACTTTAACTGCCCATAACTCCTAAACTAGAAGACTTAGAGCGAAAATAAGCTTAATCGGTGATCACTTTTTTCAACTTTGAATTCCCATAGCTTCTTAGCCAAAAGGCCTACAGCGAAGATAAGCCCAGATTCGTGTCAGTCGCGTCGAAATCTTTATTCGGTGCAAATTTAAAGCCAATCGAAGAAATGTTATTTTCTAAACTTTAACTGCCCATAACTCCTAAACTAGAAGACTTAGAGCGAAAATAAGCTTAATCGGTGATCACTTTTTTTCAACTTTGAATTCCCATAGCTTCTTAGCCAAAAGGCCTACAGCGAAGATAAGCCCAGATCCGTGTCAGTCGCGTCGAAATCTTTATTCGGTGCAAATTTAAAGCCAATCGAAGAAATGTTATTTTCTAAACTTTAACTGCCCATAACTCCTAAACTAGAAGACTTAGAGCGAAAATAAGCTTAATCGGTGATCACTTTTTTCAACTTTGAATTCCCATAGCTTCTTAGCCAAAAGGCCTACAGCGAAGATAAGCCCAGATCCGTGTCAGTCGCGTCGAAATCTTTATTCGGTGCAAATTTAAAGCCAATCGAAGAAATGTTATTTTCTAAACTTTAACTGCCCATAACTCCTAAACTAGAAGACTTAGAGCGAAAATAAGCTTAATCGGTGATCACTTTTTTCAACTTTGAATTCCCATAGCTTCTTAGCCAAAAGGCCTACAGCGAAGATAAGCCCAGATTCGTGTCAGTCGCGTCGAAATCTTTATTCGGTGCAAATTTAAAGCCAATCGAAGAAATGTTATTTTCTAAACTTTAACTGCCCATAACTCCTAAACTAGAAGACTTAGAGCGAAAATAAGCTTAATCGGTGATCACTTTTTTCAACTTTGAATTCCCATAGCTTCTTAGCCAAAAGGCCTACAGCGAAGATAAGCCCAGATCCGTGTCAGTCGCGTCGAAATCTTTATTCGGTGCAAATTTAAAGCCAATCGAAGAAATGTTATTTTCTAAACTTTAACTGCCCATAACTCCTAAACTAGAAGACTTAGAGCGAAAATAAGCTTAATCGGTGATCACTTTTTTTCAACTTTGAATTCCCATAGCTTCTTAGCCAAAACACCTACAGCGAAGATAAGCCCAGATTCGTGTCACTCGCGTCGAAATCTTTATTCGGTGCAAATCTAAAGCCAATCGAAGAAATGTTTATTTTCTAAACTTTAACTGCCCATAACTTCTAAACTATAAGACTTAGAGCGAAAATAAGCTTAATCGGTGATCACTTTTTGTCAACTTTGAAATCCCATAGCTTCTTAGCCAAAAGGCCTACAGCGAAGATAAGCCCAGATTCGTGTCAGTCGCGTCGAAATCTTTATTCGGTGCAAATTTAAAGCCAATCGAAGAAATGTTATTTTCTAAACTTTAACTGCCCATAACTCCTAAACTAGAAGACTTAGAGCGAAAATAAGCTTAATCGGTGATCACTTTTTTTCAACTTTGAATTCCCATAGCTTCTTAGCCAAAAGGCCTACAGCGAAGATAAGCCCAGATTCGTGTCAGTCGCGTCGAAATCTTTATTCGGTGCAAATTTAAAGCCAATCGAAGAAATGTTATTTTCTAAACTTTAACTGCCCATAACTCCTAAACTAGAAGACTTAGAGCGAAAATAAGCTTAATCGGTGATCACTTTTTTTCAACTTTGAATTCCCATAGCTTCTTAGCCAAAAGGCCTACAGCGAAGATAAGCCCAGATTCGTGTCAGTCGCGTCGAAATCTTTATTCGGTGCAAATTTAAAGCCAATCGAAGAAATGTTATTTTCTAAACTTTAACTGCCCATAACTCCTAAACTAGAAGACTTAGAGCGAAAATAAGCTTAATCGGTGATCACTTTTTTTCAACTTTGAATTCCCATAGCTTCTTAGCCAAAAGGCCTACAGCGAAGATAAGCCCAGATTCGTGTCAGTCGCGTCGAAATCTTTATTCGGTGCAAATCTAAAGCCAATCGAAGAAATGTTTATTTTCTAAACTTTAACTGCCCATAACTTCTAAACTAGAAGACTTAGAGCGAAAATAAGCTTAATCGGTGATCACTTTTTGTCAACTTTGAAATCCCATAGCTTCTTAGCCAAAAGGCCTACAGCGAAGATAAGCCCAGATTCGTGTCAGTCGCGTCGAAATCTTTATTCGGTGCAAATTTAAAGCCAATCGAAGAAATGTTATTTTCTAAACTTTAACTGCCCATAACTCCTAAACTAGAAGACTTAGAGCGAAAATAAGCTTAATCGGTGATCACTTTTTTTCAACTTTGAATTCCCATAGCTTCTTAGCCAAAAGGCCTACAGCGAAGATAAGCCCAGATCCGTGTCAGTCGCGTCGAAATCTTTATTCGGTGCAAATTTAAAGCCAATCGAAGAAATGTTATTTTCTAAACTTTAACTGCCCATAACTCCTAAACTAGAAGACTTAGAGCGAAAATAAGCTTAATCGGTGATCACTTTTTTTCAACTTTGAATTCCCATAGCTTCTTAGCCAAAAGGCCTACAGCGAAGATAAGCCCAGATTCGTGTCAGTCGCGTCGAAATCTTTATTCGGTGCAAATTTAAAGCCAATCGAAGAAATGTTATTTTCTAAACTTTAACTGCCCATAACTCCTAAACTAGAAGACTTAGAGCGAAAATAAGCTTAATCGGTGATCACTTTTTTCAACTTTGAATTCCCATAGCTTCTTAGCCAAAAGGCCTACAGCGAAGATAAGCCCAGATTCGTGTCAGTCGCGTCGAAATCTTTATTCGGTGCAAATTTAAAGCCAATCGAAGAAATGTTATTTTCTAAACTTTAACTGCCCATAACTCCTAAACTAGAAGACTTAGAGCGAAAATAAGCTTAATCGGTGATCACTTTTTTCAACTTTGAATTCCCATAGCTTCTTAGCCAAAAGGCCTACAGCGAAGATAAGCCCAGATTCGTGTCAGTCGCGTCGAAATCTTTATTCGGTGCAAATTTAAAGCCAATCGAAGAAATGTTATTTTCTAAACTTTAACTGCCCATAACTCCTAAACTAGAAGACTTAGAGCGAAAATAAGCTTAATCGGTGATCACTTTTTTTCAACTTTGAATTCCCATAGCTTCTTAGCCAAAAGGCCTACAGCGAAGATAAGCCCAGATCCGTGTCAGTCGCGTCGAAATCTTTATTCGGTGCAAATTTAAAGCCAATCGAAGAAATGTTATTTTCTAAACTTTAACTGCCCATAACTCCTAAACTAGAAGACTTAGAGCGAAAATAAGCTTAATCGGTGATCACTTTTTTTCAACTTTGAATTCCCATAGCTTCTTAGCCAAAAGGCCTACAGCGAAGATAAGCCCAGATTCGTGTCAGTCGCGTCGAAATCTTTATTCGGTGCAAATTTAAAGCCAATCGAAGAAATGTTATTTTCTAAACTTTAACTGCCCATAACTCCTAAACTAGAAGACTTAGAGCGAAAATAAGCTTAATCGGTGATCACTTTTTTTCAACTTTGAATTCCCATAGCTTCTTAGCCAAAAGGCCTACAGCGAAGATAAGCCCAGATTCGTGTCAGTCGCGTCGAAATCTTTATTCGGTGCAAATTTAAAGCCAATCGAAGAAATGTTATTTTCTAAACTTTAACTGCCCATAACTCCTAAACTAGAAGACTTAGAGCGAAAATAAGCTTAATCGGTGATCACTTTTTTCAACTTTGAATTCCCATAGCTTCTTAGCCAAAAGCCTACAGCGAAGATAAGCCCAGATTCGTGTCAGTCGCGTCGAAATCTTTATTCGGTGCAAATTTAAAGCCAATCGAAGAAATGTTATTTTCTAAACTTTAACTGCCCATAACTCCTAAACTAGAAGACTTAGAGCGAAAATAAGCTTAATCGGTGATCACTTTTTTTCAACTTTGAATTCCCATAGCTTCTTAGCCAAAAGGCCTACAGCGAAGATAAGCCCAGATCCGTGTCAGTCGCGTCGAAATCTTTATTCGGTGCAAATTTAAAGCCAATCGAAGAAATGTTATTTTCTAAACTTTAACTGCCCATAACTCCTAAACTAGAAGACTTAGAGCGAAAATAAGCTTAATCGGTGATCACTTTTTTTCAACTTTGAATTCCCATAGCTTCTTAGCCAAAACGCCTACAGCGAAGATAAGCCCAGATTCGTGTCAGTCGCGTCGAAATCTTTATTCGGTGCAAATTTAAAGCCAATCGAAGAAATGTTATTTTCTAAACTTTAACTGCCCATAACTCCTAAACTAGAAGACTTAGAGCGAAAATAAGCTTAATCGGTGATCACTTTTTTCAACTTTGAATTCCCATAGCTTCTTAGCCAAAACGCCTACAGCGAAGATAAGCCCAGATTCGTGTCAGTCGCGTCGAAATCTTTATTCGGTGCAAATTTAAAGCCAATCGAAGAAATGTTATTTTCTAAACTTTAACTGCCCATAACTCCTAAACTAGAAGACTTAGAGCGAAAATAAGCTTAATCGGTGATCACTTTTTTCAACTTTGAATTCCCATAGCTTCTTAGCCAAAAGGCCTACAGCGAAGATAAGCCCAGATTCGTGTCAGTCGCGTCGAAATCTTTATTCGGTGCAAATTTAAAGCCAATCGAAGAAATGTTATTTTCTAAACTTTAACTGCCCATAACTCCTAAACTAGAAGACTTAGAGCGAAAATAAGCTTAATCGGTGATCACTTTTTTCAACTTTGAATTCCCATAGCTTCTTAGCCAAAAGGCCTACAGCGAAGATAAGCCCAGATTCGTGTCAGTCGCGTCGAAATCTTTATTCGGTGCAAATTTAAAGCCAATCGAAGAAATGTTATTTTCTAAACTTTAACTGCCCATAACTCCTAAACTAGAAGACTTAGAGCGAAAATAAGCTTAATCGGTGATCACTTTTTTTCAACTTTGAATTCCCATAGCTTCTTAGCCAAAAGGCCTACAGCGAAGATAAGCCCAGATTCGTGTCAGTCGCGTCGAAATCTTTATTCGGTGCAAATTTAAAGCCAATCGAAGAAATGTTATTTTCTAAACTTTAACTGCCCATAACTCCTAAACTAGAAGACTTAGAGCGAAAATAAGCTTAATCGGTGATCACTTTTTTTCAACTTTGAATTCCCATAGCTTCTTAGCCAAAAGGCCTACAGCGAAGATAAGCCCAGATCCGTGTCAGTCGCGTCGAAATCTTTATTCGGTGCAAATTTAAAGCCAATCGAAGAAATGTTATTTTCTAAACTTTAACTGCCCATAACTCCTAAACTAGAAGACTTAGAGCGAAAATAAGCTTAATCGGTGATCACTTTTTTCAACTTTGAATTCCCATAGCTTCTTAGCCAAAAGGCCTACAGCGAAGATAAGCCCAGATTCGTGTCAGTCGCGTCGAAATCTTTATTCGGTGCAAATTTAAAGCCAATCGAAGAAATGTTATTTTCTAAACTTTAACTGCCCATAACTCCTAAACTAGAAGACTTAGAGCGAAAATAAGCTTAATCGGTGATCACTTTTTTTCAACTTTGAATTCCCATAGCTTCTTAGCCAAAAGGCCTACAGCGAAGATAAGCCCAGATTCGTGTCAGTCGCGTCGAAATCTTTATTCGGTGCAAATTTAAAGCCAATCGAAGAAATGTTATTTTCTAAACTTTAACTGCCCATAACTCCTAAACTAGAAGACTTAGAGCGAAAATAAGCTTAATCGGTGATCACTTTTTTCAACTTTGAATTCCCATAGCTTCTTAGCCAAAAGGCCTACAGCGAAGATAAGCCCAGATTCGTGTCAGTCGCGTCGAAATCTTTATTCGGTGCAAATTTAAAGCCAATCGAAGAAATGTTATTTTCTAAACTTTAACTGCCCATAACTCCTAAACTAGAAGACTTAGAGCGAAAATAAGCTTAATCGGTGATCACTTTTTTCAACTTTGAATTCCCATAGCTTCTTAGCCAAAAGGCCTACAGCGAAGATAAGCCCAGATTCGTGTCAGTCGCGTCGAAATCTTTATTCGGTGCAAATTTAAAGCCAATCGAAGAAATGTTATTTTCTAAACTTTAACTGCCCATAACTCCTAAACTAGAAGACTTAGAGCGAAAATAAGCTTAATCGGTGATCACTTTTTTTCAACTTTGAATTCCCATAGCTTCTTAGCCAAAAGGCCTACAGCGAAGATAAGCCCAGATCCGTGTCAGTCGCGTCGAAATCTTTATTCGGTGCAAATTTAAAGCCAATCGAAGAAATGTTATTTTCTAAACTTTAACTGCCCATAACTCCTAAACTAGAAGACTTAGAGCGAAAATAAGCTTAATCGGTGATCACTTTTTTTCAACTTTGAATTCCCATAGCTTCTTAGCCAAAAGGCCTACAGCGAAGATAAGCCCAGATTCGTGTCAGTCGCGTCGAAATCTTTATTCGGTGCAAATTTAAAGCCAATCGAAGAAATGTTATTTTCTAAACTTTAACTGCCCATAACTCCTAAAGTAGAAGACTTAGCGCGAAAATAAGCTTAATCGGTGATCACTTTTTTTCAACTTTGAATTCCCATAGCTTCTTAGCCAAAACACCTACAGCGAAGATAAGCCCAGATTCGTGTCACTCGCGTCGAAATCTTTATTCGGTGCAAATCTAAAGCCAATCGAAGAAATGTTTATTTTCTAAACTTTAACTGCCCATAACTTCTAAACTATAAGACTTAGAGCGAAAATAAGCTTAATCGGTGATCACTTTTTGTCAACTTTGAAAT
>JAECWU010000198.1:0-92354 GCA_018150985.1 Chymomyza costata | reverse complement strand
CAGGGCACACCAGAGCTATTGGAAAGTATAAGCCGACTATCCGCTGCTACAACTGCAACTGCTTAGGCCACATCGCTGCTGACTGCAGAAAATCGAGACGAGAGGCTGGTTCTTGTTTTGCTTGTGGCGAAATGGGTCATCGGGCAGCGACTTGCAGCCGCAACAAGAAGACAACGCCAAGGGTTACTTACGAAAAGACTCAAGATTATGTAAGTTATTTTATTATAAGGATTGAGACGAGTACCAACAATCCAATTTTTGTAGAATGCCTCATAGACTCAGGGACTCCAGTTTGTCTTATGAAAAAATCTTTTGTTCCGACCGGTGTTAAATTGAAGCTTGTACCGGAAGCCATATATTTTGGTTTAAATCACAGTAAATTGAATGTCTGTGGGAAAATTTTCGTGCTCATAAAAGTTTTGAATAAATTTACAAGAGTCGAAATGTTAATTGTTTCATCTGAGTCTATGAAGTATCCTGTATTGTTGGGTAGTGATTTTTTGCGATTAAGTAACGTTAAACTGATAATGCCAAATTATAGTCATTAAGGTTATTGCAATTTTTCAAATTAAAGCTCAAATGCAAATGATAAGTCAAATGACAGTCAAGATTTTGAAGGGAAAATCCTAAAGATAGAATATAATGTACGCGACGTCAACATTACAATTGGAGGAAAATTAAGTCAAATCGAAAATGATCAGTTTACGAAAATGTTTGATAAATTTTATATGAAATGAAGATTACCTTAAACGACCCAAAGCCATTTAGATGTAGATGAAAAGAATAAGTCAAAAAAAAAAAAATCGGATGAATATTTGAGTAAAGGCTACATTAGAGCCAGCGAATCCAATGTGTTTATGCAAGAACAGTCTTCAAAGTAGACTTCATTTACGACCCCTTTAGACTAATTTGAGTTTTTAAGAATGTCATTTGGCTTGAAAAAATGCACCGTGCAAATTTCAGAGGCTTGCTAATAAAGTTTTCAACGACTTGATTAAGGACCGAAAAGTTGTTGTATACTTAGATGATATCATGTATAGATTTGAGTAAACATTTTGAGATTTTGAGGAAAGTTCTTAATAGGCTAGTTAGAAACAAACTCGAGTTAAGACTTAGCAAATGCGAGTTCTTTCAAACAGAGGTAAAATGCTTAGGCTATAGGTCGCAAATTTTCCGATTCCAACAAAGACATCCGAGGTACAGAGTTTCTTAGGGCTTTGCCCATATTTTCGAAGGTTCGTTGAAAATTTTTCGACTATTGCTAAACCGCTTTACAACCTAACAAAGAAGGCTAAAAAATTTGTATTCGGAAAGGCCGAACTACGAGCGTTCGACATTCTTAAGGAAAAGCTAGTAGTAAAAGTAGCCCAATACTTGGGCTTTAGAGTCAAAACGATGAAACGGAACTCGACTGTGATGCTAGTTCGATAGGTTTTGGATCAATAATAATGCAAAGAAAACAAGATGGAAAGTTTCATCCAATATATTATTTTTCCAAACGCACCACTGAGGTTGGGTCGAGATACAGTAGTTTCGAGTTGGAAACGTTAGCTATATTCACTCAAACGTTTTCGAGTTTATTTACAATGTAAAAGCTTTAAGATCGTAACTGATTGTAATTCTTAAGCGGTGACCTTGAGTTAAAAAAAGATTTTAATCCCAGAATCGCTAGGTGGGCACTCGAACTGGAAAACTATGACTACAAACTTAAAGAAAAGGTTGGACTACATATTAAGAACTGTTTGGAGTGCATTACGTTTTCTGCTAAGAATGGAAAACAGGAGGGATATGCACATAACATTCCAAAAGCCGTCAAACCTTTTGAGTTAATACACATCGAGCACCTTGGTCCGGTCATAATAAAAGATAAATCAAGAAGATATAGTTTGGTTATTATAGATGAATGCACAAAGTTCGTGAGACTATATGCTGCAAAGACTAGCAAGTCATCTGAAGCTATAAAAGCTTTAAGTGATTATTGTAGATCATATAGCAGACCAAAGCTTACAGTATCTGCTAGAGGTTCAAGTTTTACGCCAACAGATTCCGTCAATTTTTTTTAACCGCCAGGAACATCAATTACATTAGAAATGCTATTGGTTCACCTCAAGCAAATGGACAAGTAGAAAGAGTAAATCAAAGTTTCAGTCCAATGCTTGCAAAATTATTGAGTTCAGACAGAAAGCAATGTTTTGATAAGATACTAGAGTTAATTGAGCTTGCGTTAAACAACACGGTCTATCGATCAATAGGCCAGTACCCAACTGTTACGCTATTTGGAGTTGAACGAATAGATAGACTCAGGGAAAATTTAGAGTGCGAAGGTAAAGCGAAATAGATCGAAGAAATTACAGCGGAAACTCATGAGAAGGAAAGGCAATTACAGCCGTACAAGGAAAAAGAGACAAATAAAAAACGTCAAAGGCCAACAATTTACAATCTAGGAGATTCTATAGTTGTGCGTAATTTTGATGCACATACAGGTGTTTCGAAAAAACTTGTCCCAAAATTTATAGGTCCGTTTAATGTTACGAAAGTATTAGGCAACGATCGGTATGTAGTCAGCGATGTTAAAGGATTCCAGCATTCTAGGGTACCATATTCAGGCGTTTGGTCGGTAGCTAATTTGAAACCTTGGTTCGGCTGGTCAAACTTGAACTCCAACGCAGAGAAAAATGATAGTAGAATAAAAGACAGGGTAGATGAGCCGCACAATGATAAGTTAAACGAAAGATAAAGATAGAATATGTAAATCAAATGAAAATGTATGCTAAACAAATGATATTACAAATGTTAAACCTAAAGAAAATTTATTATTATTAAGGACAATATTGTGAAACCTAACTGTAATGAAGTTAAGATACCTTGTAAAGTTTATAAGACTAGAAGTAAAGCTAAAAAAAACATCATGTGCTGCATGACTGGGCCAGGATCAGGAGATCCTTGTTTGTCAGAATGGCCGAGCTGTAGCAGCATGATCCTTAGTCACCCTGTACTTAATGGATGAGTACATAGTTATTGCATGATCCTTAGTCACCCTGTACTTAATGGATGAGTACATAGTTATTGCATGATCTCTAGTCACCCTGTACATAAATAGGTATAAGTATCGTACGTAAGCTGTAAATGTGTAACCGAGAGGGCTTAACATAAGTAAAAGAGAATAAAGCGAGTTAGTCTAATGAGACGAGCTGAGCAGAAAGGTTGCGTTTAATTGTTGCCATCTTTGGTTCTGCTGCTACAGTACTTACATTTGATTTTACACAATAACTTAAAATAACACTTTTACGGTAGCAATTTTTTTTAGAAAAATTATACTGAACAGAAAAACACGTGTACTCTAGTTGGGTTGTTATAAAAACTAGCATAGGTCATTGAATTTATTTGAAACTTGGTTTTATACGCAAATGTCAACTCAGAAATTCTTTAGTCTGCGTTTCAGAATTCACCCCACTTGCCTCTACTTCAATGCGATTTAATTGAATTTTTATGATTTATTAGTCGACGCAGAAGCTGACAGTGGGATAGGGTGTATTTGCTCCCAGATTGTTAAATCTTTGGGGGGTAGAAGGGATATATGGATGTATTGTGAAAAACTCAACATTAAGTTTTTGTATATCTTGAATTTAGGTTGCATATTGAATTTTGTGGATCTACCTCATTTTTTAATGGAAGAAGGTGAAGAAGTTTAGAATAGTATTTAGTAAGTTTGCTTTATTTTTATAATTTTTCAATTTGCTTAAAGGTAGCCATTTGAATTTACAGAGTTAGATAATGAATCTTTTCAAATGGATCATAGTATGGTATAGTATGAAAAATAATTTAAGTGTATTATCGTTATAAAGCCAAAGGAAAGTGAACACAAAACCTTAGTCCATAGAAAAAAAAAGAAGTTTTGAATAAAATTTTTAAATTTTTGACTATACTTTTAAAATTTTCATTAGATCCTAGTGGTTTATTGTGTGGGTATAAATTCTACTAAGGGCGAAACGCAGCAAGATATGGGCATGAATCGGCAAACGTGGCAAATTTGGCATTTGAAAGCAATCTCTGATATTTAATGCTATCTGAGATGCTGCTAGATTTTTCATTTCAAGAAACTTGTTATATACAATTTATCAATATCTCTCTCGATTGTTAAAGTCATTTAAGCAATCGTCATCGTTTAGTTTTCTATATACAATAGGGTGTCCCAGGCTATAAGGGCAATTTTGTTTTTGCGAATGGAGATACGCACACCCCATATATTTTTTTCCATTAGACCCTAATGACTTAAATAATAAATATAATGGCGATCGGATAACGCTAGCCCGTGCCGACTTCATGTCAAACTTTAGAATAAAAAGTTTGTATGGAAGCCAAGGAAAGGTATGGAAGCCATAGAAAGGTTTTAGAACCTAATACGTATTTGAAGCACTGTTTTACCCGTATACAATATTTATTAAGTATGTATCGTTAAAAGAACATTATTTAATAAATTTTCTTTTTATGATTTGCTTTTTGCAGTCCTTTATACCTGTCGTCTTTTAGCCGTATCGTTAACTCTCAGTGCTAGCCCCTTTTTCTTAGCATGTTGAACGAGGTATTATTCGACCATGAAGCATGACACTCGGTGAGGAAACTGTCATCAATTTTGAGTCGATTGAATACGGCCTTGCTTTTGATTGAATCAAAATAATCAATGCATTTCTCCGAAATAGAAAAAGATAGAAATAAGTTATCTAAGCCAAGCGATAAAAGAAAACAAATATTTTACTAGTCCTACTAACTGAAAATTGGGCCACATATATAGTTCTTCCTTCAATGGGATGTAGCGTTTACCGTGGGCTGATGAGTTTTCTTCGGCTAAGTTAGCAACCATTTTTACTTTTGTTTCCTGGTCATCTATTAAATACCATAAATGCTGCCAGAACTTCTGTAAAGCTGCTTTTGTTGATTCTTTCGTAAGCCTTCATTGTCTATAAAAAGCATAAATCCTGGTAAGGCTTTAAGTAGGATGTCACGATGAACAGGCACACGTCTAATAAAACTATCTTGTCCTTGTTCGAAATTTTGAATTGAGGGCTAAGTGAAGTTATTTTTAATAAATAAATTGCTCTCGCCATCCATCGAGCTTGGTGCATGGGACCTGGAGGCCGAATCTTAAATTTCTATCTATCTATTTCTCGATCTTCGCCGAGAAATATTATTGAAAGCTCTATTAATTCACGATAGTCATCTCTAGCAATCTATTTAGTTAATTATGATCGGTAAAAGTCTAGCAGTTCGTTAATTTCTGAAACATTTATGCATGCTAGCTTTTCTGTATAGCTCTGTATCCTCTCGGGATCAACATTTTTCAAGTTTTCTCTGAACTTTTTAAACAGTGGAATGTCAGGACTCGTAGTGACTTGGCTAATTTTGGCCCCAAACACGCCTTTTAATACAAAACGAGCATTTTCTATTCATTTTCTGTTCCATAAGCACACAGGCACCATTAATACGACATGTATTTGAAGCAGTAGTATCACAACAGAGAATCTGCACTTTATCTTCAAGATTCCAATCAATATACAGTTCCAAACTGCCTGTGCCTGTTCGCTTCCTGAAGAGTTCTCTAATGTTGGAACAGCGATGAGTTTTTCTTTCAAATCAACTTTCATAGCTTCGGCGCTTCTTTTCGCTCTTTCTTTCGATCTTTGAATTGAGGACTTACTTATAGGATATTCGTCAGTGTTATGTCCAAGTGCTTCAATAATAAATACAGAATTTCGCATACTTAACTGACACCTATTTAAAGCCGCCATTAATTTCGGAGCTATGAAATTTTTTCTCATAGAAGTGTTAGACTGTGTGCTTTCGGTAGAAGTGGGCACGATTTCTTGAAAATCCATTATTTTAGGCTCAAAAGACGAATTTTCTGGTATTGGTTAATAAGAAGGCGTTGTAAGAGTTAAGGATGACAGATATTCATCACGTCGCTTTTGCTAGTCAATGTTTCTAACGCAGGCCTTTTCCTCCTTTTCGGCCAGTTTTTTATTCACTCCAGGTAAGTGACCACGCCGACCTGGCTCCCTCTGGAAGATTATTTAATGTTTTACGTCCCCTATTAAAAGTATCCCCTTTTTAGAACAGCGTAAATCTACTGATATGTTGACGGAATGAAAACAATGCGTTTACTAATCAGACAAACAAGCAACAACAAGCACATCAATACGTTGGCTCCCGCGCGCCTTGGTAAACAATTTCCGACATGTTTCGATGCAAGTCGGCACGGGTTGCCGTGGTTCTTAATACGTGAAACTTTATTTATAATACAGTGAATTTCATAACTATAGGACAGTCGCAAATTTAAGTTTCAAGTGCAACTATAACGGTTCATAAGCACGATCCAGCAAAGCTTCCTTTTACAAAAACAACTACATAATATTGGAGCTTTTAATTTACCGTAAGGTTATTGCACTTTTGCTTCTCACGGTGTTTCGCAATAGCTTATGCATGGATATGCCACTTTTGCTACAGTTTTAAGCGTTTCATAACTATAGGACAGTAGTCTTTTATAAGGAAATTAAGTGTAAGGATGGCATAAAAATATTTTATTTTAATTTTTAATCACTTTTTGATCGTTTTATGGCAAAGGTATGACTTTTAGTTTAGATGAGAGAGACCGTATTATAGCCAAATACGACATGGGGCTTAGATCGGTCAAAATTTATGAAAAATCATATAAATAGTTAACATAATTATATAATAAATTACATTATTATATAATTATAAAGTAGTTGTTTTTGTAAAAGGAAGCTTTGCTGGATCGTGCTTATAAATCGTTATAGTTGCACTTGAAACTTAAATTTGCGACTGTCCTATAGTTATGAAATTCACTGTAGTTTTGACATCATTGAAACAAAATAAGAGGGTATGCGTTGGAAAAAAAATACATTTATTTTTTTGGGACACCCTAATATACAATGTACCCAATTTATAATTTGTTAAAAGGATATTTAAGCCATTTAACACCGAAGCGAGCAACAAACTCTATCATTAAGTTCCCACTCTTTAAAGACTACATATGTAAGTATACAAAGTTGGCAAACAAAAAAAATTTCAAATAAATATATATGTATGTATGCATTTTATCATGACAAAGAAAATAAATATCAACCCAGTTGCTTTATCAAGCGAAATTAAGAAAAATAATTTTTCTTTTCTGTTTTCCATTTTATGTATTTTCCGAAAAGCCGGAAAATGAAAAATGGGCAAGAAATGGACAAGCCGGGCATTAGCATCGACTGGCCATGAATATTTAATGAAAGTAGCGTGCTTTGAATGATTTAGATTACCTGCTAAGAGCGTTTCTTTAAAAACATAACATTTTCTCTAAGGCAACAGAAGCTCACTTAAATTTTAGACTTTTTTTAAAGTCATTTTTAAGGTGAGTTTAATTCGGCGCGGCATATTCGGTCAATGATGGGTTAAAAATCGCACTCGCCTGTGCCGTCTCCCGCAACTTGAAGCAATAAATTATAATTTCCGCATGCAAAACACAATCTCACATATGCTGACATACACAAACATATTGGTTGGTATAGTCGGGACACTGCGACTATGATAGACCCTGTTCATTTAAAATATTATTCGAATACTGGTTTGATTTTTTTTTTTTAATTAAGTAGAGTTCGGTGGTTCCAAAGTTCCGAATCATCAAAATCGAAAAGATCGACTGGTGGTCCACTTCGCTTATATTCGCTCGTGAATAATTGAGTACCTAGCACTATTACCCTAAATTTTACATATTTTGAAAAGCTTTTTTAAGCTTTAAAAAAAATGTTGGAAAAATTTCATTTTTTAGACTTAAAGACTTACCTTTTTTAAAAAAAAAACGCGTTTTCCACTATTTATTTAATTTTGACTAACTTGCTGAATATTTATTTTTTTTTAAATATAAGAAGTTTTAATAAAATATAAATTTTCTTTAAAACAAAATCTAATTATCATTTTTTTTATATATGATTTTTTTTTTTTTTAAGAATCATGTGAGCCTTATAATCAGTGAAACGATGACTTTTTTGCTAAGCTAACCAAACCAGGCTTTAAGGTACCGAGTCTCGCAACAAATTGCTTAAAAACAATAACTTAAAAAACTACTAAATAAAATAAAAAAGTAAAAACGTACTTATCTGGAGCTCAAATCTTGGACCCAAGTCGATTCTATGTTCTACGTCATTGCCGGTGCGATTAATTGTAGTCTGGTATTAATTGAAGAATTTTTTTATATATAGCACTTTGACTATAAAACTGAAAATCCCAAGTTTGGTTATTTTAGCTAAAAGGCGTTCATACAGATGGACAGACAGACTGACGTTCGAACATGTCTAAATTAATTTCTTTCTGAAAGTAGCTTACTCTATGTTACATACAATTCCACAAACAAGATATACCCCTGCCCTAGGGTACAGTGTATAACAAAAGTGAGAAAAAAAATTCATGGACTGCATGGCTGCAAGGTGTGCGACAATTTCCGTTTTGGCCACATTTTATAAATTTAAAAATGCTGCGCTACTCCCACTTCAGGTATATATGTATATACATATGTAGAGTATGTGTGTTTCTCTCTTTTCTGTTTCCCTTTTGTTTTTTGTTCCAGATGTTTCTGCATATGCTGTCATAAGTTGTCGTCTGACATGGTAAATGAGATTTACCGCCTCTCGTTGTTGAAAAAAATCTGGATATAATTAATTATACTAAAAATGTTCATTAGGTAGTCAGATACTGTAAAGCTTTTGTCAGGTCATTAGCACCAAAACACACACAGCGACCTATACATATATAGTACATACTAGTTCATAGACATAAAATAGTTGTAAAGTTATATAAACAGTATTTAGTACACGGACTGTATTCAATAACTAGACCGCACTAGGACCGGTAGTAAATCCTTTCAAGTATATTAAGCCACATTGGTAAAGCAGCAAATAAGTTTGCGCAATATCTTTATTAAAAATACATCACTCATACGCACTGTCGACACACCAACACACAATCTCATTGAGTCAACAACCGTGCGGCCATTTTTGATTGGATTAAGACGATCCCAGACGAACTGACGACGCGTCGCTGCTTTACTGCCCAATTGGGAAACGCCGCCATCTTGGCTCCTTGCGTGGACAGCCATGAAAAGTCCTTTTAGTCCTTTGCTTTACAGCAATAACTTTTTATAGCGCTTGGAGACTGCTGTCTTAAGATTTTCGACAATATTGCATGAAAAACTGATTGGATTTTTGTGATATCCGACTGTTCTATTGATTGTCAGTGAAAAGATTGTCACTGTTTTATGGTTTATTAAGTATTTTCGGTTCTAAAGACACACGGAAAAATATGTCAAACAAAATTTTATAAAAGAAAAGGAGATTTCGTAAGAAATCTGTGTATAGTGTTACTGGTTAGGAGATGCCACTACTCATTTTCAATAATAATAATTGATTGAATCCGTAAAATTTTGTAATTTGAAAATTACCAAAAAGCCCACCAAATTAATTAAATTATATGTTGACAACATTTTTAGACAAAAGTGAAAAAAATAAAGATATTTGAACAATTTTTGCAATTTAAAAATTAACTTTAAATTAAAAAAAGTGTTGATTTTTTTTTTTGAATATTTTTTATTAATTTTTCATTATTATACATTTTTTTTAAAAGCAAAAAATTATGATTCATACTTAAATATACAAAGTCAAAATTAAGTTAATATAGGCACAAAAACAATATAATTAAGGTTCTTTAATAAATTTTAAGAAGTTAAGCAAAATTAATTTCCAATATTAACAATATAAAAAAACAACGAGCGTAATTTGTTATTTGTAAGATTCTCATAATAGGATGATTGTTATGTCGAGGCGCGGCACCAGGATTTAGTCTTTGGGGAGGTTTTTCACTTTGAAGTGTGTATATTCACGTTTTGGGGGGGAGTAGGTCCAACCCGAAAACCGCCAGTGGATCCGCCACTGACTGTGTCCCTTACTCTATGGTTTCCGAATTCCAGGGGACTTTATTATAAAGTCTTTTGCAAAAGGTACCTTTTTTACAACACTATTAAACATATTTTAAAATGTTTGAAGTGTTGAATAATAGATTTTCGGACTTCAAAAAAATTGGATGAAAATTATACAAGAATTTTTAAGAACTTAGTGTTGAAAAACTTTTAAAGTAGTGTTTTAAATCCTTTACCTTATGTTTAGTTCTAAGATCCAAATTAAATTATGTCATGTGATGCTTTCAGATAGCAGGAAATTTCAGCATAGCAGTATTTATTATTGAACCTTTTTCGCAAGATCCTGATAATGCTTAATTCCCTTAAGCGAAGAACTTTTTAGTACATCATATAACCCACTGATATGCATATATTGTATTTTACAGCTCAGTAATTTCGCTTCTGTTTAGGTTTGATAACAAACACTCCTACATAATTTGTACTTTTTAATTTTTTACACTTTATCACGCCAGTTTAATTTTTTTAATCCCAGTTATTTTTGCTTTTAAAAATTGTACGACCAAAATAAACAACACGACGCAGTCTCTTTAATGTTGCAGTGAATTTCCAACCGACATCATTTTATATACTTAATGCACATAGTGTACAACATGCCACATCATGGGTCTTACATGCCGCCGAGTAAATGTAATGAATGTGGTTAGTATGTGTTACATATTTTACAACATTCCCAGGCAATCAAAGCTGTCTCTGTTTTGGGGCTGGGTAAAGGAGAATGCGGATTTTATTTTTATGGCATAATTTTTATCATCAACATTTTTCTGCTAGTCTATAATTTGATACCCTGTAACCACAAAGTGTCAAGGATTTTATAAACAGCCTGATGGAGGCATGGCGGTGCGTAAAGTATACTCCATATATATATTCACTCCATTTCTCTGTCTGAGACTTGCCAGAGCTATAATGTGATAGATAATCAGATAGATTGTTAGAAGATAAACATTATAGATGAAAAAACTTTTTCTTTTTTTTTTTGAATATAATTCATAGATGGAAAGATGAATGAAATATATATAAAAATATACATAGGATAGAAGAATAAACAGATAGACAGATAAACAGGTAAACACATGGATAGTTAGATGAATAAACTATAAACAAAGCTAAATTTGTATACCCTGTACCGTATGGTACAAAGGGTATATTAAGTTTGTCCAAGCCGAAAATGTATGTAACATACAGAATGAAACGTCGGAGACCCCCAAGGTTACCTAAAGTATGACCAGGGTGACTAGAGAAGTCGATATAGCCGTGTCCGTCTGCCCGTCTTTCTATTTGAACGCCTAGATCTCAGAGATGGTAAGAGCTAAAGCAACCAAATTTTCAGATTAGATCCGTTATTATGTCAGGGGAGACAAGTTTATTTTATTTTTTCGGGTTATATTACATAGCTCCCATAGGGGTGTTTCAGAGTTCCTCGAAAAAAACATAAAGTTTCAGATGGATAATTCGTTTGTTTATGAAGATATCGTAACTAAACTTGGCTTTTGGAAGTTTTTTAGAGTACCCAAGCACTGTACAAAATTTGATCAAAATCGGTTGATTATATTTATATATATTATTATTATTAGCTCCCATAGGACCGATCGGGGAAAAAAAAACGTGTTTTGCACAAAATTCGTTGTGTTTCGTTTATTTATGAGAATATCGTAACCAAATTTTGTAATCAGATGTCTTTTGGAGTTCTTAAGCAATATACCGGACTTAAACGCAATGTGGTGGTTCAGGGTATCCCAAAGTCGTGTGCGACCGACTTTAAAGTGCGCCTTCTTTTATTTTGGCTATACAGTCCCCCAATCCCAATCATACCATCTTTCTTTTCGAAAGATATTTTAAAAAGCTTAAGATAAGAACTACTTAAAAATCAGTTTAAATTTGGAAAAGTCTTGGGTATAATTAGTAGTAAAATTTTCAAAATACATTTTCTATTTTTTTATATAGTGGTTTTTTTCGGAACACGGTCATGATCTCGGAACAGTGGCTTAGATTCAGGCACATTTCTTTTAATAAAACAATGATAATTTGTGGAAAATTTTCAAAGAAAGTTGTTGCAAAAATGTGCATTAAAAGTAGAATTAAGATATAGATTGAAAATAAAGAAATCACGAGATTCCTGATTTGAAATTCTATAGGTAGGAGGAGATATGGCTTGCCAAAAAACAATATATGTATGCGGGAATTGAAGGTCAGCGGTGGCAACAGTTTCATGTTTTGTTCAGAACATTTGCAGAACAGCTCAAATGTAGGTAAGACAAAATGTTAAGTGCAGAAGTAAAAGGCCGCGCAGCAAATGCCTCAGTGCGTGATCTCGCTAGCTGCGCATCGGACGTATTTTTATTAAGTGATGCTTCATATTGTTTTGTGCATTTTATAATAAACTAAACTATACACTTTATCGCTATCGTTAAATACATGTAAAGTGAATATAATAATAAACAATCAGAAAAACATATACCGTCAGGAAGTGTTTTCCCACATGTATAATGCAATGAAAAAAAACCAGGGAAGTAGTCCGGTTGTGGACATAGTTTGCTATTTCAGACATATGCATTTCAATGGAAAGCTACAGATATAAGATGCGTACTGAAAAAAGAATTGACTTGATTCCATGAAAAAAATTATTAAACTTTACCTTAAGTGGCCACTTAACCTCCTATTTTCGCAGTATAGCATTATAGCATATTAAATAATTTTTTAGTATGAGTAAAAACAACTAATATCGTTAAAATAGAATATGTCGACTTAAAGGTGTTACGCTTCACTTATTCTTACCATCCTTTTCGTTCAAAAGGCTATACATATAGGGTGTCCAACAGTTGGCCACCGTCTCAACTGTATTAAATTTTTGTTCCTATGTTCTATTTTATTTCCGGATTTCTCACGCGTTTTGCCTTGGACGTCGCCATTGCCACACTCAGCTGGCGTATGTGTGTTGGTTTGTGTGGACACGGGTCGTTATTTCCGCTCAGAGAGAGAGCGCCCAGAACTTCTAGAGTTTTGTGGCATTGCAAAATGCATTTTATACGCAATAAAAATACGCTTACGGTGTTTTTACAGCGCTCTTTATTTTGCTCTCGTGTTTTCTTTTTGCTTCTCACATTCACATTTCTTTAGCTTGTTCGCAAACGTTTTTCAACACTAATATTTTGTACTTAAAATACAACAGGGAAAAAAAGTGCGGGGAATAGGAGGAAAGTCCGTAGGTCGCAGTGTGTTTTTGTATATCTGTGTGTGAGTATATATGTGTATATGTGTGTGTGTGTGTTGGTTAAGGAAATTTAATGAGCTACTTAATGTTGTTTTGCTGCAGCTCGTTTTTTTTTATGATTTTGACTAGTTGGTTGTTAAATAAATTTAAATTATATTGTCGCTCTTTTTGCTACTCTTTATTTTGCTAACTTTCTTGTCTGCTCTCTGCTGCCTGCTGTTTTATTTTATTTTTTGACCATTTTCATTCATTCTATTCTACTACTGAATACTATTTATAAAACTTTTGTTTTAATTTTTTCGGCAATATATTTTATTTGCTCTTCGTTGCAGTTGAAAGAAAGTTGGAAATTCATTGCGGCAAGGCCTGTAAAAAAAAATATATATATTGTTGTTACCCAGCACTTAATCATTTCAATGGCTCTCATTTGTTTCACGTTGGTATGGAGTTGGTTTGTATGAGTTTGTTTTAATGCACGAAAATTGTGTGCCCAAAAAATAAATACGATTTATTGTTTTCGCCGTAATATTTATTTATAATCAGTGCCACTTTTAAGCATTACCTTAATGAAAATTTGACTTAATTTTTCAACATAAATTTTGTTCGCACTCTTGTTTTGATATTTATCATATCAATTAAGGCTTATTTGCATTGTATTATTAAATCTTTTTGAAGAGGTTTAAGATAAATCATTGTATATAGAAATTTTCTTATTTAAATAAATAGTTCGAGTAAATAAACAAACAGTCGTATTTCATAAGATAATTAGAAATACTTCAAAATTTAAATTTTAAAATGTTAACAGATAAATTTGTTACTTACAAACCTCTTAATACAAAGGAAATTAGCGATAAAAAGTTTTTATAAAAAAATATCGATTGGCATATTTAAGGAACAAAAAAAACGAAAGAAAATATGTTGGTTAGAAACAAGTTTTTTTTCTTGACATTCCTTTTCTTAGTATTAAATATTCGAGTTAAACTCCACTATATTTTGTAAATTTTTTCTTTTAATTTCTCAGTTGTAAAGATGGAATATATAAACTCTGATTGACTATAAGTATAAAGCTAGCTTTAAGCAATTTTTTTATTTAATTACGGCAAATAAAGCAACTTGTAAACTAAAATAAAAATAATACAAACTATGTACTTATGTCAAAACAATTTATAGAGATTTCTATTTAAAGTAAAACTATGCAAAACTCTAGAACATCATACGAAACATATGATTGTCAAAACAAATTATATTTGTGCCACTTTTAACTTTTGTCAACTTACTTTGGCTATTGTCTATTACTCAATTAAAGATGATCTGCGTAATCCCCAAAAATAACCTCAAATCTACCATTGGTGTCACATGCTATAGCTTTTGTTTTTGTTGTGCTAAACTGTTTAATTTATTTGGCTATCGTGAATGCTCACAATGTCCATCTAAGTATTTCACGGTACACAAAACAAATGCAACAACAACAACATAAATGACTTGCAACATTTCTCATGGAATCTTACAACAAATTAAGTTGAAGGCAATGTAGAGTCTTCCATGCAATTAATTTAAACTAAGGCTGCAATTATTCAACTCAAAGCTAACATATGAGTACACAAATTTTAATAAAATGAAGACCCAAACAAAAACTTTAACATATGGTGTATAAAACTTATGATGGAAGGAAGACCGAAGAGAGAAGAAATAATAACCAAAGTACTATGCATGTAAACTTGATAACTGCTCCTTGATAACTGGAAAGAAAAACTTTAAATGCAAAGAACACAGATGTATGTATGGAAGGATGAACATATAAATCGAGAAAGAGTTGAAGGCGAACATGTTGAAACTCTCGAGGTGAATGCTTGGCATAAAGCAATACTCTACCAAAGGCATATGACGTCATTGCAGCTGATGCTCTGCGCTCTCTGCACAAACTCATATTCATTTTTGTGTGCTCTCTTTCTGAAAATGGCTGCTATAGTAAATAAACTGCAAGCAAGGGAAAAGAAACTCCAAAATAATATATGTATATACTGTATTGATAGAAAGACTTAAATTCTATATCTCAGACTGAGAAAAAATAGCTCTGAAAAGATATAAGAAAATAAAGAAATTATTGGTATTTCAAATATGTATTTTATATACATTTTTATTTCAAAATCACGGAATAATAATCATCATCATAGCATCACAGTTCGGGGTGAACCATTGCTTCCGTTACAAAACGCCTCCAAGTTGTTCGGTCCTCAGCACTTCTTCTGATATTCGATATCCCCATCGCACTAATATCATTTTCAACATCTTCTCTCCATCTCATTCTGGGCCGACCTTTTCTCCTGCCACCTAGCGGCTTAGTTTCAAATATCTTTTTTGCCGTTCTTGTGTTGCTCATACGAAGGACATGGCCATACCATCGTATTCTTTGTGCCTTTATAAATTTTATAGTGTTTGCACCATTGATGAGAGTGTCTAGCTCATCATTATAGCGGATACGATACAAGCCGTCATCTTGTCTCATAGGGCCATATATTTTTCTAAGAATTTTTCTTTCAAAACGTAGTAGTTGGGCAGCTTCCTTTGATTTCAGCACCCATACTTCGCACCCATATTTAAGTGTAGGTCTTATGACAGTTTTGTACAATCGAAGCTTTTGATTTCTTGTAAGAAGCCTCGATTTCATCACCTTCATTCATTGCTTGAATTCTATCTTGTATAGCCAGAGAAGTATCTTTAGTCGCGCTTAGCACATCCCCGAGATATTTGAATTCGTGTACTTTTTTAAAACTGTAACTGCCAATTTGTATTTGCTGTCTCGCTTTATGCGCTTCGTTTCCCATGTATTTTGCTTTCTCAGCATTAATGATGAGGCCTACTGCTCTTGCTGATTCTTCTAAGCGTGTAAAAGTGTCTTGTAAGGCTTGGTTGTTTCTAGTAATTATAGCAACGTTGTCCGCATTGGCGCAAATTTGCGTGGATTTGTAAAAGATTGTACTTTCTTGATCTATTTCAGTGATAATAGAATGCAGCACCAGATTAAAGAGTAAAGTAGAGAGCGCATCCCCTTGCTTTAGGCCTGAGACTACTTCAAAGGTTTCTGTAGTGTTTTCTTGGACCATTACTTTTGCACGTGTGTTTGCTAATGTTATGCTAATAAGTCTTACTAGCTTCAAGGGGATACCTAACATTTTCAGGTGGTATTCAATATGCTTTCTGCTAAGCTTGTCAAACGCTTGTTTGAAGTCTATAAAGAGACAACGTAGGGCGATGTTGAATTCGTGGCATTTCTCAAAAATTTGCGATATTGTAAAACAGTGGTCAATTGTTATTCTCCCTGATCTAAACCCGCATTGGTAGTCTCCGAGAATCTTTTCTGTTCGAAAGTATTTTGTAGCTGGTACTTAGTAGGGAAATACCTCTGTAGTTTTTACAATTGGCTTTGTCGCCTTTCTTGTGTATGGGTACTATTAGACACTCTTCCCATCCAGTTGGCATCCGTTCGGTAGACCATATTTGTATCATCAGCCGATGTATATCTTTATGAAGCTCTGTTCCACCGTATTTTATTAGTTCAGAGTTAATTGCATCATTACCGCAGCTTTTATAGTTTTTAAGCTTATTTATTGCTTCAATGGTATCTTGGAGCGAGGGACTCTACATATTATTTTGTTTTTTTCGCTTACTACGTTCCCATGCTTGTCTTTACAGATATTAGTTTTAGGTTGAAATCCTTTAGTATGCTTTTTAATTCTTTGGTACATGTTTCTTATATTGTTATTTTCAAAATCTTTTTAAATTTTCTCAACTTCTAGTTTAAGGTACTCTTTCTTTTTCTTATTATCTTTTTAGCATATCTTCTCTCACTTTGGTATTTTAATAAATTTCACAGCTTTTTCTGGGATTAGCTTCTCTGCATTCCTGGTCGTACCATTCATTTTTCACATTTGTTTTTTGACCAATTACATTCGTTGCAGCTTCATTTATAATGTTTTTCATCGAGTTCCATACAGTGTTCACGCTTTCATTGGGATTATCTTCGGCACTATCTACGTTTCTATTGCTAACAATTTTTTCGCAAATCTTTTCCTGGTATTCTAGTCTTTTGTTCATATTCAATATTATTTCCTCAACGTTCCAACGTTTTCTTTTACTGGAAGAACTGTTATTTTTTAATGCAATGCGTTGGCGCAATTTAGCCACTACCATATAGTGGTCCGAGTCGCAATCAGCACCTCGGTATGATCTTACATCCAAAACAGTTGAAAAATGTCGCTTGTCTACAAGGATATGATCAATTTGATTTGCTCTTTGACGACCTGGTATTTTCCACATTTGCCTATGAATCTTCTCAAAATTAGTGGTACCAAAACAAAAATAAAGGAATCATACGTATTCCAAGGATCGTAAAAATTTTAATTTTGAAAAAATTTTTATTGGTTCAGGGTATTTTAGAGTGGAGCATGCACGGCTATGGCCCTCTTAATGCGATGAACACTATGAAAATAAGGAATATTGCAGGTGAGATTGAAGTCGACAATTCTTGAAAGGATTATTCAATGCCAGAGTACTAAAATGTAAAAATGGCAAATTTCACCACGTAGATAAATTTTTCGAATCATGATTTTCCGAGCAGTGTACTTGGAAAAATGGTTTGTTTTTTAAAAAAACATGTCACTTATATAGTACCAAACAAAAGCGCGCTTTAAATCTAACTGAAAAGACAAAGATTCCAACTCGCTGTAGAGTTGGCATGTAACTCAAAATGCCGCTTCCTTCAAGAGTATAGGGTATAAACCCGCTTGGCATATGTGCTTTTTGCTAAATTCCAGAAGTAAAAGTTTTGACAGCAAATGCCGTCTGAGACACTAAGTCGACTTACTACATCCATAAAAAGTAGTATGACAAGTTTTAAGCATGAACGAAATTGAAATGAAAGTATAAAAGTGAGTGAAAAGTTCAATAGCAGTATTAAATAAACTGCAAGCTTTGGTCACATTAATTTTTTACTCAAAATAAATAAATGTGCAAAGTTTTGTAATACAAAAGATACCAGACACTCCCTTTTGTGACTGACTGACGATTCTAATAATAAATTGTGCGAAAAGTGTTTATGTAAATGATTTAGTTGGCGCCCCTGGCAGTCGTGCAGTCTGTCATCGTGGAAGCGTAACAGGCATTGAGAGTGGATATTTTTTCGGCTGGAAGTAATAAATCCTGGCCTCAAACAAATCACAGCAATTTTATTAAAGAAAAATTTAATGATGCTGAAGCAGAGCGGTAAATGCAAACCGAAACGAGAAGACAATTACTTGCAGCCCTTGAGCAATTTGTAAGGTTGCTGCTGCCAGACCGCAGTCAATGGACCTGGAAGAATTCTTTTCAGATGGTTGCAGCACACAGCAAAGAAACGTAAGCCAAAGTCGACCAAGTGAAGCCAAGTGCAACATTATATTGTCATCAATGTGATAAGCTGCAAAAACTTGCAAAGCTGGAATAGTTTGGGGCGGGGGTGGGTTTAGTTTTTCCCTTTTTTTCCTTTGCTATATTTTAATTAACAAAATTTTCTTTTACTTTGTCTTCAGTTTCTCGCTGTTCTTCTTCACTCATTAATTAGTGTTGCAGCAGCCACAAAATGTTGCACTAAAAAGTATGCTACACATATGGCTCGTGTGTGGGGGGTGTGTTTCCACCGGCTCCAGCAACAGCTACGTCATCATGGTTGTCATCATCATCAGCAGCCGGTTTTTTATGCTACCATAAATCTGCCATGAAATGAAAGCGCGGATATCACGTCGCTTGCCCCCCTTTTGGGCGCCAAAGATACTATGCCAAAACTTATTAGCATTCTATGCAAAATGCGCTATGCATATGCATTTTGTACAGGTATATATGTTCTTATATGTATGCCCAAAAACAAAAAAGAAGAAAAACATAATATTATTTTAAGATCTATTTTTTGTTCACGCTTCTTTTTGTAGCTGGGTTGAGAAGTAATATATTTTGTTTTTTCAGTTTTCTTCTGGTTATTTGCTTCTTATCCACAAGTATGAATGAATGATTGATGCATTATTCTTCCACACAGCTTTGTTTTATCTCTAAATATAACAAACTTGTTGCTTATATGATAAAACTCCAAAAAAGTTGTCTTCAGACCAACACGTTAAAAAATAAGTTTTAGTAAGCAGTGCCAAACGACATTGAAATATGAATGGCTCAACTGCCAAATCGATTAACTCCACTTTGAGTTTTGCGAAATTTAAAAGTCAAAGTACTAGAGGATCATCCATAAACTACGTGACGCTGATTTTCGTTAAATTAGACCCCCCCTTCCCCCTTGTGACACAGTGACACTGAATAATAATTAATTTATTTTTAATTTTTCTCAACTGTTTGTTTTATGGAGTTAATCGATTTGGCTTGTGAACCATTAATATATGGGCATGCTATAGCAACCAAGAATAAAGTCATCAGCATCAATTGTTGACTATAAGGTTAAATGCAAGTTTAGAAATTGAAACAAGTTCATTAACATTAAGAGGTTATGTTAAAGTACAGTAATGAAGGTTCATAAAAGACGTCTGCTGGAAGAATATACTTACTTGATGAAACTTTCAGGGATCGTTAGGGACCTTATTGTAGTAAGTCTAAGACCGAGTTTTCGTATTTGTGGGTAAGCGGCGTGGCACTGCCCCCTGGCAATATATTTTGGAACGGTTTTTGCATGAATCTATCAAAAAAAGAGTCATGGTTGCCAATAAAATGATCTATCAAACAAGACTTAAATCAAGGTTATAGATTAATTGGTTCAAGCACAATGTCATTTTAAAGTAAAAAGCTGGAAATCGTGTTTGGTGTTTTTCGAATAATTTGCATATACAATCTAAAAACAGGTTGGGTTTTTCGGAAATTTTATTCATACATTTTGTTAAAGTTTAAGTTTAACAATTTGCTTTATTTTTATAATAGGTGTGTTTTGCTTAAAGATAGCCACTAAAATTAACAGAGTTAAATATAAAAATAAAAGCTTCACCTTATAAAATCACAAAAAGTAAAAGCAAGCAAGAAACGACCTTTTTCCAAAAAGATTTATTCCCAATTCTACTAAAATCCAATGGAACATTTTTGGTACAAAACTATATGATACCTAAAGTTCCGCAATATTTAACCAATTTGATGAAAATCGAAATTACGTCAAAGGAGTTATTTAAAGTATATGGGGTAAGTTCAAGGGGAAGTGAAGGGTGTGGAAAAACACGGTAAACGATTGCGGGGGGGGGGGGCTGCATTGATAAAATTTGGATGGGATTTGTTTATTAGAGGCACATGAATCAGCTACCAAAATGGTGGTTCTAGGTCATTTATTACTATTATTACGTAGAGTCAAATATTGACGCAGTTTAAGGCAAGGGAGGGAAATTTACATTTAGGCATAACTTAGTTGCAATTGTCCGATTTGTTTATTTTGACACAAGATGCATGTTACACAACGCATCGCTCTGTTAAGTTTCAGATTAAAATATTAAACGGTTTAGCTAAAAACCGCGAAACTCTGCTACGGGGAACGGGAAAGATATTACATGATTCAACAAACTTGATCTTCTGAGAAATATGCGCATCAGCTGGTAAAGTTTCGTATCTCAGCTCTTATAGTCTCCGAGATCTAGGTGTTCATACAGACGGACAGACGGACAGACGGACATGGCTCAATCGCTACCCGAGGTTATGATAAGCATTTTGGTATAAAGGACTTGGGGTCTGCCACGCCTCCTTCTTGCCGTTACATACATTGCACAAATCTAGTATACCCTTTGTACCTATAGGTACAGGGTATAAAAATCTTTTTAGCTGAAACAGAAACATTTTTTAAAGTTATGCATTAAAGTTTTAAGTGTATTGTCGTTGTGTAGCCAAAGGAAAGTAAACTCAAAAACCTTGGTCCAAAGGAAAAAAATAAAAATTCATTTTGTTAAAGTACATAATTGAAATTATAATGAATACAAAATGAATCCTCCATCACTTTTCTAGGATTAATATTTTTCCTGCAATCAAACAAACAGAAAGTTCGTCTTCTAGTCTCTATTAGCTTAAGCAGTCTGCCTGCGTTTTAATTTTGCACTGCTTGAAGGCATCCAAGGAAAGCTCGAATTATTAGCTTTCGATAAAGTATGCGTGGGTTGGACTAACTTTCATTTCAAGATTACATTAACTAAGGTTAGGATAATAAGTTGAAGTGAAGCTTAAGTACGTTTCGTCAATTTTCAGAATTAAAAATATTCACAAAAAATTAAATAGCCGTTGGTGTACACCTTAAAGAGCCGCTTTTTAAACGTGCTCATCCGTAGGTTCATTGCTTACAAAATCTTTTGGGTAAGAAGATTTTCTTAAAATACATGTATTAGATAACTGCTTTATTGTGGAAAAAATAGCCATCCTAAATTTCGTGGGATAGCCAAACTCGTCTCAGACGAAATGGCCCGGTAAACAGTGGCCCCATTGTATTATCTCTAAGACAAGAATTTCCAACAAATAACAAAATAAATTAGTGAACCTGTGACTCATTGAAATAACGACAGTTTCAATATATGGCAGCACCAGTTTCATTCGACCCATTAATGGTCGGCGTTTGACCTTTTTTTTTATTTTAGAAAGTATGTATCTCCAATGGTATTATTCGACGAATCCCCCACAGGCTGTTTTTGTTAGTCGTTTAAAGGAACCCAAACGGATGATAGAATTTGGAGAAGTGCGTCTACACCGTCGTGCTCGTACTTGTACATTACACATTTGAGCTTAGGTCCACCAATATAAGCTCACTATCTAACCAGTCTGTGTTGTTTTTTTTTCAAAGTTTGACGTACATTTTTTGGTGAACTTTTTAATCTGCTCGGCTATGTCAACGCATTCACTACTTCCATATTTGCTTTCGTCAATAATATTGTCATAGATATAGTCTGCACCGCAAAACAGTTTTTACGAAACGTAATTTTTCATATTCCGTACTGAAAATACATAGTACTCGCTTGGACACTGACATTGAAGCTACAAAAATTAATTGAAAAATAATGTGCGAACGGCTGCAGCTAATTTTGAAAATTTTGAACTATTTTTTAAAAAAGGATTGGTACCGAACCCGGTCGAACCTCAAAAGTTCAGCTCTACGAAAGATTAGTTTATTAATAACCATTTTACCTCTTACTAGCACTAAAATCAACATCGAACTTTGAGACGAAACACAATCATAGGTCACAAACACCTATTTTTGTTATAAATACGTACCTTTAACTTTATTTATAAACAGAAAGTAGAAAAGAAATATAATACATACAAAATCTATAAGCAATTGCAGCAACTAGTCAAAATTGGCGGGAAAGCAGTTGGCTGCAGCTGGTGGAGTAAATGTTGTGTTTGAAGCTTTACAGCTTTGCGAATATTGAGAGAATAAGAAAACAAAAAGTTTTTTTGGCCTATCGAATATATTAGTAATGAAATACAAAACCATATTGGACCCAATTTTTATTTTGAAATTTGAATAAAACGGAGCTAGATCGGCCATTTCTCCTGTGCATCGTTGGGATCTTCAAAAGAATATTTTTCTAGGAAAATAATCAATTGATTTTAAAACTTTTTGTTTTTATTATATATACTTTCAAGAGTGTTTCATAGATACTACTTGAGCACGTTGGATATCGAAATAAATTTGTCTTATAAGGGAACTTTATTAAAGTGTAAATATCAACTTTTTGAACTGGAACAAAAACCAGATTTTTCTCTATGGTTTCCTTATCATTAAGATACCAACTGTCCAACAACTGGTGGCATATTTAGAGATGTAGGATCATCTGCATTTTTACTTTTTTTGTACAAACGACTATATTTAAGTTGGGCTTGGCCAGATAATTTTAGTTGGGTTTATTTTTACGCCAAAAACAAGCTACTTGATGGATACTTTTTTTTTATTGTTTTTTGTTGAATGCACACTTTTTTTTAATTTTTAAGATGTAATTTTAAAAGGATCTTTTAATTACAATGTCATGAATAAAACGTTTCCGTTTAATATTTTGAAATATCATTTTTGTAAACATAAGAATTTGCACCACTTACTCTAAGGTACATATTTATTTTAAAAATGGGCCCATTTTGAGTCTCATATTTCACTTTGTTCGATAGTACTATCGATAGTTTTAACTATCGAAGTCGAAATTATCGATCGTATCCCACCTCTTACCTAACCCCAAGCTTAGATCCACGCGTTAATAAGCATACGCTGAAATGGAGATTTGAGGAGGATCTTAACAGGCGCCAGCACGAACGCCCTTTGTGCCCAGAGATTGGATAATTTGTATGGCATCATTAATCTAAGCCCTGTTCCTATATTATGATGCAGTCCATCTTCTTGATTCCACTCCAATCGTTTAAAAATTAATGATCTAAGCATATTTATATGAAGTTAGTTCCTGAAGTATTCCATTCCGTGATATAGCATACAATGCTGCTCTTCCAAATGTTTGGAAAGCATTGATGTGTAATTTTTCCCGCTGCTTAGATACGTAATACATTTTTATGTTCAATCACATATGACCTATGTTGTATCTATCCAAACATATCCAGTTGAACTTAGACCATCTCCATTTTTGGTAAAGAAGTCCTTCTGTCCGTTTTCTTATTTTTTTAGTCCAGCTTGTTATGCCACATAAATGAAAGTAAATAGTAATTTGATTTAATTTAATTTAATATTTTATTATATTTTAAAAACTAGTTTTGTTTCCTGATTCCATTTTTTTTATAAGTTTCTCAGTTTCAATAAGAAGAATGCGCAATATAGTGGAAAACTTCAAAAAGCTACAAGGCAAGACCGTCATTGAAAACTTCATATGGTCTTTCTCAGCAAAAGAAAATGACCAAGAAACCTCACATCTTAACGACATTTAGCGGGTGCTCATGAGTGTAGTAAACATTAAGATGTGCATTAAATGCTATTATTTGAAACAACAAAATAAAAAGAAAAAGCTCAGAAACTTTAAAGTTTACTTAACTTTTCTAATGGCAAAAACTCGTCACGCATTTGCTGCAAAGTCTACTTCAGCACTATTAGAAAAGGGAATGAAACTTAGATAATAAAGGCACTAAATTGTAACTTAAGGATACCCTACACATTTTAGGTGCGAAGATGTTGAATCTTAAGCACAACAAAGATCAATCAATTATGATGAAGCTGATGAAACTAGAATGAGACAGGTAACGCTTGGGATATGTCCTTTGGACCTTCAGGTTGTCCATCCTTGTAAAACCACGAATATTGAAATTTTAAAAGCAAGGGGCACAAAAAGTTGAAAAGATATGCGAATTTTGTAGGCAGGTGAAGTTTATTGGTTCACCTACAAAGGCCTGTATCCTAACGACATCGAGTCGTACCAGGGAGGTTCTCCCGGGGCCCAAAGAAATAAAAAAAAATGTACTCGCACTCTTCGGAAAAAAGAAGTGCGCTTAGGGTCAATCAATAGTCACCACTGGACCCCTACTTTTCTTTCGACGATCCTGCTTGTTGCCTCACTTTTACAAAACCAAAAAATTCTAAATTAAGTCAAATGACAGCTTCGGTACTCAAACTTTTTCCCATTTAAGCAAATTGAAACTGCTTGTATGATATCTAACAAGCAGTGCATAAATTATTTATTTATTTTTTATTTCATAAAACATTATATTTACACCAACAATTTCCATGTTTTTCAATTTATTTGGTTGTTGTTCGAAAGTGAGATAGAATATCTTTTGGTTATATTTTGTATCTGGGACTTAAGTAATCGATTTTTAAGAGATTTGTTGCCCTTCTGTCGGATAATGCCCACTTAGATACAAAATGATTGAGAACTCGCAGGAACAGAGGTCTGTTTCCTGTTCTTTTATTTTTCAAGAAACCGACCGACTCTGTGAAAAATAATCAACGGATGAACAGACGAGTTAACATACCGATATCCGATTCTCGATCTTTTTGATATCACTTTTTTATGTTATACTTAGCTTCTGTTAGTGTTACATTCATTTTCATAGACCCAATATACCCCTTATGCTTCGATTGCTGTGTATAAAAAGCATATTACAAAAGAGTGCGGTGCACTATTCCAAAGAACTAGACGCCTAGAACACACATTGCTGTTGAAGTTTTATGTCAACGCCAAACGCCAAATAACAAATGCTTTGTATGGGGAAATAACCTAAGCTACTTTGGCAGGCCAAGAGAAAATTCCGTTGTTGGCTTAAAACTTTGGCGCTGTTCCGGGAAGACAATTTCAAAACTCAAAAAAAAAATAAAAAATGTGCAACAAAGTGTGTGTGGGTGCAAACTCCACTTTAGTTTAGTAAAGGTAGCAACACTATATGGTCGAAGCTCTGTCTCCAGCAGATGTGGCGACTGCTGCATCAGAAACTTTGACAACCAAGTGGCAGCTATGGCCAACTTTATAGCGTCTACAAAATCAATGCAATCGACTACCGAAGCATGCAGTCAAACTGCCCCGCCCTGCTGCCACTTGTGGGCGCAACATGGTATGAGTTATTATGTCTGCACTTGATGTGGCTCTTGCCTGCTAGATGTTCCATGGTGTCATGACAAGGCAGCTCCAAAAAGCTGCACTCAATTTCATAAATCAAAGTGGTGTAACTCTTGCGAGTATGCAGTGTCGACTCAAGCCACATCCAATGTTTTTGGTGTTTCTAGCTGAGAACACTGTTCCAGCACGATGCTACAGTTTGGAAGCCACTAGATATGCTGTGCACGCAACTGTAATTGCTTTACGTTCTGAAGCGTGACGCGGTCAACAACGTAACGTAACCCAACTACTTGTATACCCTACGAGTGTCCATAGGCTTAAGGGTATTATACTTAAGTGGAGGCAGTAAAAGGCAGGGCTGACCATAAGTTAGATCTCGGAGACCACAAGAGCTAGGTAGAAATAATTTGACCAACAGCTGCGCATAGTCCTTAAATAAAACTTCTGAATTTATAGCGATATCTGGCACTTTATTCCCTCTACCAAAATTTCGCTGTTTTAACCATGCGACTGGGCCAACTGATCTTCTCAGTTTTGGAAATAGAGTCTGTATGTGAAGCAATTGATATTCAAATTTAAACAACTTTATAGGGTCGGCCTCAAAGTTAAATGACGTGAAGTCTAGACATTAAGGTTCGACTCCCAGTCGAGCTAAATTTTTTTAAACTTCAAGTCACCCGAAATAGGCTGTCTGACCTACAATGCAGATGTAGCAAATTCCGAATAGATTAAATATTAGAAAGCTTAATTCATAGTTTTACTTACTTCACATATTCGCATTCAAATATATTGGCACAAACCCCATAGAATAAGTTATAGTTTTAGCTCTAATAACACTAGTCTACAAATTTTAAAAAATGTTGGTATCCTCAAAATGTTTTAGTCATTTCCGTAGTAAAACATGTTGAGGATACATTTTGCTGTAAACTAGTGTAAATATTACAAATAAATAAAAAATTAAGTTAGTTCCTTCCCACATTTTATCGCGTATAAGATATTATTAATATTATTCCATTTTTGAAAATAAATAAAGAAAAAAATTCAGAACAAATGGACCGATTTACATGGTTTTTAATTTGTTGGATTTTTCTGACTACCGATTGACGGAAAATTTGTTTAGTAATGATATATTGTCAATAGTAGAAACATGTTAGCAAATAAATTATATGGAGCGTTTTTTTCCCCATATTCGTTCTCTATTCGTATCTTTTTGAAAATTTTAATGAACCTTTTTTTTTTGTGCTTACATTTATGGTAATTTGTGTAGCAGTAAAGAATGTAATTTATAGATTGACATTTTTATGCCAATGAGAAGACATGATTCGTGCACCGAGAATTCGTTCCCGATCCATTACTGATTCTCTTTTGGGGCCATATCTCACGCAATATTATGTTTCAAGTAGACCAAAGTTGTAGGTTTGCTCGCATAAGCCAGATCAGCTGTTTGTTCAAATTGGTTACAAGTGTATAAAATAATAAAAACTGCAAAAATGAAAAACAAATTATTATTATTATCGCCATTATTGCCTAATTATTTTCGAAATTGTTGCAAAAAAAAGTTATTAAATAATTGTATTGTCATCAGTCCTACGCCCCTGTGCAAATTTTCAAGATGTCAGACTTCTTGAAATTGGTTAAAACTACACTGAAAGATTTTGTTACATACATACATATATACATACATATTCATTTAATAAAAGGTTATATATTTAGCGTTTGTAGTAATTATAATACATCTGCAAAATGGTGCAGGGTATGCAACTATCGGACAACGCCCGAACTGTATCACATTTTTTAATAAAACGCACAAACAGGGAAAGCCACAAGCAATGTGCAAAGTTTTGGTATAGTTTAGTTTCATGATGCGATGGATACCTAATACACAGGCACACTTCCTGATGCGTTCATATTGGAAATGCCAGTATGCACAAAACAAAATATTTGAGCTTGTAAAGTGAGAACCGAACTGAAACTATGAAAGGAAGTTCTTGCTGTGACGAAAGCATGAGACCAAGCAGGGTTGCATTTGGTTAGCATACGTTCCAATGGGCAGCGCATCAGCTGTCAACGGAATCGCCATAAGGAAGTGTTTTAATAGAGCAGTGTTGGCAGCGCTAGCAATGTATCGGCAGAAAGGAATTAGAACAAGAGAATGATGATAGATATTAATTGTTTTCAGTTATATGAGTTTTCATTACAATGCTGCGGATAGCCAGTTCAATTCATTTGTACTGTAAGTATCGATAATGTGTATTGGTCACTGTATTGGTCAACAACCAACTTAAAAGCGTTATATTTTAATTTTGAAGCATAAAGGAGCTTTATGAGATACAATAAATAAAAAGTTGTTCCACTACGCGTCGTTTGTAATTGTCGACATTGTGACGTCGACAATCGCGTCGATAATGCGTCGAAAATGTCGACATTGTCGACGAGTCGACATTAAGCATTGTCGACACTCGATTGTCGACACGTCGACAATTGTGTAGTCTACACTGAGTAGTCTACGCGGCGAATCACTGTATCCGACATAGTATTCCCATTTCGCACATTTTTCCGAAAAAAATTAATATCTGCTCCAACGAAGAAGCACCTAGAAATTTTCTCCTGAATTTCAACAAAAAAAAAATGTTGTAGGGTTTTTAAGGTTTCTATTAGTGGATTCGAATTCAGAACTTCTACAAACATAAGAAAACATACGTCTCGACCCCTGATTGCAATATTTTTTTTGTGTGACTGCGTAATTGAAGAGACTGCGTTTCGTTTTATAATAAAAAATTACATCTTTATATGTATATCCATTTCAAAAAGGTGATAATATCCTAAAATCTTACACAAATGGCAAAGACAGGGCAACTCAAAAATAATAAATATTTCTTTTTCTTCTTAGATTCCATTTCCCCTAGTGGGGCGCAGGGCCGCAACGATTCTTCTAAATCTCACTCTGATGGGTGCTTCTCTACATATGTCGTTCCATGTGTAACGTGCTTCTGGTACTTCTTTTTCGATAGTCCTTCTCCAGGCCATAGGCCGTCTGCTTCCTTGTGGGTTCCAGGTTAAACCTTGTCGTTGAATAAAATTTCTTTACTGTCTGATCGTATGCCCAATTCAATTCCATTTGCGTACCCCAATCTCATTTACAGCAATCTTTTGATCTGTTCTGAGTAGCAGGTCAACATTTTAAATGCGATTTGGCCACGCAGGCATGTATTTATAAAGGTTTGGATTTTCCTTTCAATCATTATGGAGTGTTTCCAACTTTCGATACCGTAGTAGAGGACTGTTTTTTTTACATTTGAATTAAACACGCGTAGTTTCGTCCTTGTGTTGAGATGGCGTGATTTCCAGATGTTTTTGAGTTGACCGAAAGCAGCTTGTTCGAAATTACACTTCCAAGGTACGTAAAAGAACTCACACATTATATTTCTTCATTGTTTATCCGAATGTGCAAATTTAGTGATACTCCATACCCGCCCTGCTCTTTGGGGTCTATATTGACAAGGTTGAGCATATTTTTCAGTTCACTGTGTCTGGCTTAGCAAAACGACGTCGTCGGCAAAATCCATATCTTGAAGGTGGTCGAATAACCCCCACCGAATACCTCTGGTATTATTATGAGCTTTGCTCAGAGTCAATATAAGCAGGATAGGCGATAAGATGACGAAAAGACTGAGATAGTTAATTTTTGTGAACATCCCTGCACTTGGTGTCATTGTATAGTTTTTTAATCAAGTTTAGGATTTTTGTTGGCATTCCTCTTTTTCCTAATACTTGCCATGTTAATTATTTTAAATATTTACTCAATTAATTATTATTATATAATATACCTAAAAAATTCACCAAAAAAATTATTAATTTAATATGCATCTTTGAACAATTTGTTGTTTCTTGCCATGTTAATTTATATTTAAAATATTTTTTCTCCTCTTCCTCCCCTTCCCCCCCCCCCCTTGGCTCCTCCCCGCCTCGAAATGCTGCTACTGTTTAATCGATTTTAATTATCTATCCAACACAATTTAGATTATTATTATCGTTGGAGCTAACTGCTTTAGTATTCTCTTGAATTTTAATATTAAGAAGAAAATTGACTTTAATTATTTCCCAAAAACAGTTTTATCCATCAAGTCTTTTCTTTTCCCATTTTTCAAACGAATAAAAGCGAATTTTTTTCCTTTTATGCTCACCTTAGATTTAGAAGAAAGTTGTTTTCTTATTTTTTTTTTAAATTCCGCATGCAATGCCAAGCAGATTACCATTTCAAGGAAACATCGTTTCAATGGCTGATTCCTTTTGAAATTTATGCGCATATTGTTTGGCTTAAGAGCATCCATGGTCACATGTTAACCCCTTGATACGATTTGATTTGAGATTGCATTAACACGTGCACGGCAAGCAATTCAGGTGAGAATTGCTTGCAAAAAAAAAACTCTCAAGTCTCACACTTGGGTTGGCAGCCGATAAAATACAAACAGACACGCTAATCACAAGTGCCCACTCATCATGCTTACTCCAATCACACAAATGTGCTCCAACAAAGAGCTCGAACCAGTTTTGACTACTTTAAATGTAACTGGTTGCGGACAGGCTCAAAAAGGAATAGTCTTGAGATAAAAAGAAAGTAATAATGCAAAAAACGTTTTACTCAGCCAGCTGGCTTAAGTAAGAGTGAGAAAGTAAAAAGCAGAGAATAGAGAAATAATAGTGAGCATAACAATATCTTGGGTCCAACCATGTACCTATGTTCTTTAACTAATTGGAACTTGAAATTAGATCGGCTTTTTTTCTAAGTGTAGAGCCCTCTCTCCCCTTGACTCATACTCTGAAATACGGCCCCACATGTTCACTTGCCTTTGTAATCCATTTCATTAGACGGACTTTATTTGTTGGGTTTGTGAGTCATAAACGTTGGGTTAACAGAAACATTTTTATTTACTGAAATGCTGCTGCAAATTATACGTCATTAAAAGCCAATAAAAAATTCAAAGCGCTGCGAAATTTTAATAATTCAATTAAATTTTGCAGAAAAGCTAAATAAATAAGGTAAATTATATACAGTAGCATTTGCACGTATACTGAGTTCGAATATTCCATTTTTTATTTTAGTTCATGTGGACATCAAACATATGAAGAGCAAAATACCAGACAAGCCATTATTGATAAAAATGGTAAAACAAAATAAAAAAAAAAAATCACATTTGGATATTCACGCTTGCTCTTGAGTTGAGATGTTGAAAATTTGAGTTTGAGTTTGAGTTTCAGCTCTCAACTTAAGTTTTCCTCAACCCAGACCTTTTTTGTACTTTTTGGTTATAGAGTTTTTGTGAAAGTATTGCAGGGTATGCACACTTCAGCCTATTGAGATTTAGAGCAACTTTGCAACTCCTCAACTCAACAGAAAGCGTGAGTACCCAAAATATGAATATATTGAATAACACTAGTTTACACGAAAAATTAACCTTTCTAAAAAAGTGTTTTTTAGGGTAATTTGGGGTCGAGAAACACGAAAATGGAAACCTTTTTTTTTCTAAAGCACCGTTTTCAAGATATTTTCGAAAGACATGTTTTTGGGCACTTTTTTCTGTTACTCCTTAATATCTCATGAACAAAATTTGTATCGACATGAAAGATGATAAGATCGAAAGGTATTAATGTGCTCTTTACAATAAAGATTAAATAAAAATTATAGAAGTTACAAGCAAACAAAGTCAAAAAAGAGTCTAATTTTTGACAATTTTTCAAAAATAAACATTTTCGGTATGCTTTGTATAAACGAAAAAACATTTTTTTTAATAATGTTAAGCTTTAAGCTGTAAGAAAATTCTTTTACGAATATTTCGAGTCAAAGATCTTTAAAATCGGGTAAGAACTGTAGATGCTATCGTACCATGTATGGAGGTTCCAATCTTCACTCATTTACACTTTTGTTTGAAAAAAAAAATGTTCACTCAAAGTTTTTCATTTGCGTTCATTTACGTCTTCATGAATTTGTATGCAGCTGTAGTCTTGATTTTTCGGTCATGGTTCCATAAGAAGAAGTTCACTAAGCAAACCGAAGATTTGAAAAAAAAAATTATTTCTTAGTTTTTTCCAAAGTAAAAAAAAATTATACGCTCCTTCATAATCTTAAAACAATGGTTTACTTTTCATTTTCTCAGTATTGAGTAATTATTTTTTCCTTACAAAATTAATAATAGCTAATTGATGTTCTGTTTTTTTTTTAAAAAAAAATCAAGAATTTCGGTTGTAAGAACTAGAATTCGCGGTGTCAAAATACACAATGAGCGAATTTCTAATATTGAGAGTAAAATGCTTATTCACAAATTTCTAGACAATATATATAATATTTAGAATAAATACATTTCTAAAACAGAAATTGTTAGTTTGAGAATGTTTAGAAATATTTTGAAAATAAATGATTCCAAAGAGCAATTCGTGCTGATTCTAAGAGTTTCTAGTCATAGTACGGAGACTTAGAAAGTTTTATTCTTAATTAAAGGCAAATAAGGAACGAAAAATTCCTTAACATTATAAGGTGAAATACGTTTTGCTTCATGTGAATAGTCACCCACGTGACATGCTATTCGACGCACCTGAATAAGGTTGATTTGATTAACAACACTGCCGTCTAGGATACCGAGAATTCCCATATTTATGAAACGATGCACAAGATCAGGTGGCCAAACTAAGATTTTTTAAGCTGACGTCTCTTGAGGGACACTTGGTCCTTGGTCTATGCAGACAATTACTACAACCTTACAAACCTTGAAAAACGGCCTCACATTTTGCAGAACTTGTGGTTGAAAATGTTGCCTTCAGAATGCTACTCTTGCTATGATCATATGGTAGAGTATTGTGTGAAGTCTTTTTGCATAATTTTTATGAAATCTTTATCTGCCGAAAAAAAAAACAAATTTTGCTTTTTTGTTTCACACTAGTATTTTTTTTAATAGGTTAAGTGTAAAGAGGAAAATTTATAGGCGGAACACACTAGTTTGTTATCGGTATAAACCCAACTAGTTGCCATCTGTGCGTAGTTGAACTAAATAAGTGCTGCTAATACCATTGCAAAAACATTTCTTCTTCTGTCTATTAGAAATATATGAAAATAAGTCCTAAAATAAAAGCCAAGTAAGGCGGACAGTGTGGTACGAGTAGAAAAGCATTTTTATAATTAAAAAGCAAAGCTAGGAGATTTTAAAATGTTTCTTGCTTTATTTTGAAGCTAAGAGGTACATTCATGCCATTATATAGATAAAAATACAACATTCAACATTTCTAGCGCTCAATTCACGGTATTGTTTATAATCAGCTCCAATTAGTGTTTCAAATCTAATCGCAAAATAAAGGTCAGCCCCCTCTGGCGTATACTTCATAGTGGCCGCTATATTTTGCTCACTTAGCATCAATCTCTATTTGGTTGATGGCTTAAGGTACAAAACGATGCGATGTCATTAGCATCAAAGCTATACCTCATAATTGTAGTTCCATCGTTTCCTGTGACAGCGCCTCATCTCACGCATACTAGTAATCACACTAGTTGTTAAGCCAACTCCGAACTAGCATGATTACCTGTAGGGTACATTTGGGAGACTTGGAAGATTTCCAGAGCAAAGGAAATTTCTCTGGTGCGAATATTTGCTTGTGATTGTTGGCAGACAAGCAAAACCACAAACAAAAACCAGGTAAACAACAACAATGGCAGCTTGAAAGCAATCAACAGTGAAAAACCCATGGAAGCCACAAACTCAACACACACTCACTTAGTCACACACACACACACTGACACACTCACTCACTCACTCAAACACACATGGAAAACACTTGAATGCAAGCTTCAAAAAGAAGGAGGAACAAAAATTGTAGCGCGCTTTTGGGCGCGCTCCGGAACCGCAGCCACGCGGCGCCAATGGTGCAAAGCCTCTGCCGGATAAACCAAATACAAAATACTCGCTACGTTCGAGCTGCCAGCTGACAAAGTGGCGGAAAAATTGAAACCCAAAAAAGCCAAAACCCGACAAACCAGAAGCAGGTTGCTATCAAAAAAAAAAATAAACGTAACTGGAAAGGAATATGCTAATTTTTTGCTGCTAAGGGAAAAACAAACCAAAAACAAAAACGTATCGCAAGTAAATTTGTATTTCAAGTTGGAAGATGTTTATTTATCAAAAGCCATGTGCAATGTTCAGTGAGAAATAAAATTCGCTAAATTATGCTATCTGTCGAGCGTATTTCTATCGGAGTTGATCTAAATAGCAAAAGTAACAGCAAATATTGCATATAAATTAAAGCAGCTTACGAATGCAAATCAAATTGCCAACAAACATATAATATAATAGCAAAAAAAAACAACAAAGTACTACAAAACAGCAACAAAACATCCAGATAAAAAGTTACTTCTGGCAGTACATAAATATATCAGTAGATGATGCCATTTCCACTTAAAAATGGCATTTAAATAAATTTAAGCATTAATATACCAACTTGTTTGTACCAATGTTCAATGCGCCGTAAAGCAAGCTACATAAAAATACAAATACCATTTAATATCAATGGTATTATCTAGTATTTACTTTGGCATAACCTAGCTCAATATACACGCCGCGACCCTGAAACTTTTCGCTAAGCTCAAGTTTGCTTTTTGCAGTTTTGGTTTCTTGTTTTCTATGTAAGCTTTGAAATTTAATGGTAATTTTCATACTTTAGTTAACCCGAATACCAACAAAAAAAAAAAGAAAAGTTGTCAGAAAACATTTTAGAAACTGAAAACTAGCAAAAACAGGCAATAGAATCTCAGCCATAACAAAAACAGGAAAAACTTTAATCGCAACACTACTTGACTGGCGAATACTCAATATATCATGAAATCAAAGCAAAATTTTTGTAGGGTATTTACGCTTGCAAATTGTGCAAGGGTGGTTTACATCAACCTACACCCTATTCTAGTTTGCTAGTTAACTGTTAGTTGAGCATAAAGAGTTGTAAAATAAGCTTTTACACTTACAATATATACGGATTTTTTAAAGTAAACAAGTAAGACTTATCTATTTTACTTACCGAATTAGGCAATTATAAGTAAACGGCACAAAATCAACAAAAAAGAAGCACAAACTCAACTGACAAACTAACAAAAAGGGCGATTTTTCAACTTCTCAACCTCAAAAGATATGTATTTTAGAGGTTATACCAGCAGTTTGAATAGCTAGGACATATAAAAACATCGTTAAAAACCATAATTCGAAGAAAAAGGAAAAAATTTAAATTTTTGTTGGAACTTATTATTGCTTTTCTGCAACTTTATTTAGTTTATAGGAGTATCCAAAATACGTTTTACTTTTTAGTCGGTAAAAAATTTGTATAAATGTAAAAGTTCTTTGTAGTGAAGTTCATTGTAGGAAAGTTTGACTGTAATAATTTGGTAAAAATTTTGGAAGATGTTGTGTGAAAATGTCAAAACGATCTTTTTTGTTACCAAATACCAAATTTGCTGTTACTAAATTGAAATAAAGTTGAGTATCGGTGCCATCTAAAATTTATATAATTGGGCCTACATCTTTTAGTTTCAAGCATATGCATTTGTGAGAAAATTGTAATTTTTTATGAAATTTTGTATCCTTAGCTCTTAGTATCTCTAAAATCTAGATGACCGACAAAACTTGGTCAACCGCTACCCGGGAATATGATAGGCATTAAATTAACAAAATGGAAAAAAAAACTGATGTACAGCCGTGCAAAATAAAATATTTTGTTTTCCTAAAATATCAAATTTTATTGATATGCTATTTTCGAATTAAATAAAGTTTAATCCCCTGTTTCAGCTGACAAGGTTTTTTTTTCGAAAATATTCGTTTTCACAAAACTTTTGAGATATGAGTTTCACTCACCTGGAGATTTTGGTGCATGTTGGTTGGAAAGATTAAGGGTTGATTAGCGAAAAATTCAAATGCTTCGAGACGCGAAACTCCAGGCGGAGCCCAAAGCGGTGGCAACCCTACCGGCCAATGATATTAATATCCCATAACTGGTGTTCTTGTACAATATATTAAAATTTTCTCCTTGTATTCAGTTTTTAGTTTCAAAAAATAAGTTGTCATATTTCATATTCCAGTCCTGCTTATTTTAAACATTACCAGATCTAATATGCTACTTCCGTCAAAAAAGCTTCAACCGTACTCTGACTTTTGGCGACGAGCAGAAATGTTCCATTAGCTTGTAACTCTTTATTCTTTTTAAACTATAAGATCTCCAATATTGTTAAATCAAGTTAAAAATTCCAAACATTTCTTTTTAAAAAACAAGTTCAATACTTTCCCATTAAACCCATATGCTGTCTTTAATAATTCGTAGAGTATATAAGTAAGCAACAACTGGCAAAACACGTTGGCCTCGTACATTGCTATTTACCAGGTTTAGTTGGCCAGACAAACATAGCAAAGCCAAAGCCAAAGCCGAAGCAATAGCCAGATGCCAATTATCGCGCAAATGCCATTGAGTTAGCCATTTAAACACATCACACGGAATTTAGCTACGGAACGTACTCAGAGTATTCCGGAAAAGAAGCAGCATTAAGCTGAAGAGCTAACTGGTGTGGATGAGTATTGAAGCTGTTGGGTGATTACGGTTTCGGAAATTATATAACGCCGCTGTCGTTAGAGAGGGTCGGGGTAGTATTGAGTTAGCAGGATGAGCCCGACACTGAGTGCATTGGCAACCAGAGCGGTGTTTGTGTAATGTGACTGCGGGAGCTCGTTTCCGTAAACATTCTACGTACATGCCCCGAAGACACCCAGGGACGCTTATGACGCCAAAGTTTTCTTAAACAAAGCCAAGTCCAGCTTGCGGGATATATTTTAATTAAATAGAAAGTGAAACGGGAAATGAAGGTAATTTTCGTAAAGCAAGTCCGCTAGTAAGAAATTACTTTTTTAAGCTTGGTTCATGGTAAGCATTGAGCCATTCTTACATTTATTAGGCCGCGCGTACACAGAGCGCTGACATGAGCTTACATGACATGAAATTATCAGCGCAAACAAGTCAAAGACACTGTGGTCTATGAGAGCGCGTACACAGCGTGCATAAACTGATGCTGAAATTAGCATACAAAAACATCATGCGGCTGACCGCGCTGATAAGTTCATGTCATCTCAGCGATCTGTGTACGCGCGGCCTTAGAGGCTATTGTTTTTAAAATTTAAACTTAAAGCTTCTCAACAGCTGCTATGCTAAAATTAACTATCAATTTTTTGTTAAGAATCACGAAAGTAAAAATGAAAGTTGTTTCGAATTTTTTGTAATTGAATTTTTTTAAATTGAATATTTGATTTTTTAACATTACCTCCTCTCGTTGTAGCACGCTTAATCCACCAGACCTTGAATTTTTAATGCTCTCCAGCAGAGATTTTAAAATAAATTCTTAAGAAAAAGTATACTATCCAAAGGGTCTAGGTGGATAAGGAGAACAAAACAGTACCAACCATTTGGCGAACGTTAAAATCGGTATATAACTTTAGTACTTCATAAAACTTTTGATACGTTATCTTCCTAAACAAACGAAAAACAAACGAATCGGGGTTATATGACATAGTCAGGCCAATGTGATCAAAGGTAAAGCACTTGGGAACTCTATAAAACTTCTGAACGCCAAATGGGGTTATATATCTTCATAAACAAGCGAGTTATGCATTTAAAACTTTTGGTTTTTTTCGAGGCGCTCTAAAACACACCTATCTGAAAGTTTGGTTGCTGTAGCTCTTCCAGACGTAGATGGGAATATCTACTTCTCTAGTCACTCTCATCGAACTTTATGTAACTACGGAGGTAGTACGGTAGTATAAGGTACAGGGTTTGCATATTTAAAAACCATACTTAAAAAAAAATGAAATTTCGTTAGAAATTTTAGAACAAGAAAATTGCATATTTTTTTTCTAGGATATTGTAAAAAAAAAAACAAATTTTTTTTTTAGTATCCCTATTGACAACTCAACTTAAAAAAAAAGGTTACAAAAAAAAAAAAACATTCAAATGAAAAGATCCACCAATTTTGGTATGTTTGCATTTGTGAGCCTAATAAAATAGTAAGCGTTCATATTTCACAAAGCATAACATTGATACAAATCTTTGGTAAGGCCCCTTATTGCTTTCTGAGTTTTACACACAAAAAAAAGTTTTTTTACTTAAGGCCCATACGCAGAATTAAACATTTCGCACGGAATGATGTATATATGAAGTTTTTTTTTTATATCCCATTTTGGATTTTTTTTTTCATATGAAGTTTTGTCATTCCGTGCGAAATTTTTCATTCTGCGTATGGGCCTTTACCTTACACTTATACCCACAGTATAGGGTACAAAAATGTGATGCAGTCGAGGCGGCGGCCAACAGTGTACCATGAACCCTTTTACTTGAAAATAATATACTCCGTCTAAGAACTTTCCAATCGGAGAATGCATTTTTATACCTATTTATACCTTTAAGTTCCATAAATTTTTACCGATTTTGTTGAGAATGGAAAATTACGTCAAAGAAGTTATTTCGACTATATGTATGGGGTAAGTTTCTAGTGCATATGTTAAGTCGTGTGGGAGAAAACACGGTAAATCGATTGCAAGGGGTGGAGGGGTCGCATCGATACAATCCTGATGCGTGCTTGCCCATTTGGGCCACATGAATAAGCTTACCATAATTACATAAAGTCAAATATTAGTGCAGCTTATAGGCATATAATACATGCACTGCACAAATCAAGTATATACCTATAGGTAGGTACAGGGTATAAAAACACACACGGACGATATAAAAATAGCCACAGAGCTTCCCGGCTTGTTTCCCAATTAACGTTTAGTCAATTTTGTTTGGTAATAAAATTCATCGGATGGTACAACGTTTCGGAAGATTTGCACTTAAATCGCTTTAAACTGATTATAAGCTGCAAAATATTAGGCAGACTTATCGACACGCACACAGCAATAATACTTACATACCTCCAATACAGGCTCATTAGAACTACCGGGGGGCTATTTTTCCCAACGTGATGTAGTGAGCTATTTAACCCAAATTCGAGGTGGCCAACACGGCAGCCAGCCAAAGTTCACGAGGGAATTCCAACAGTCAAACAAGCAAACAAATGAAGGGGCGAAACAGTTTCCAGCTAATGGGATACAGATGGGTTCAGGAGAGGAAGAGTGTAGAGAGATTGAATATCGGGGAAAAGGGATAAATGACTGCAATTCTGGCTAAAAAGTGAGGGATAAAAACTAAACATGGCGGATGGCGCTTAGTTTGTTTGCAGCCGTTGTTGGTTAGGTTGGATAGCTGCTGGGTTAAATGGTTAAATGACTTGTTTTGTGGCTTAAATGCCTCCTGTATTTGGAAGTGGGGACTGCCGAAATTGTTTGGGTTTTTTTTTTTAAGTTTGTGTTTGGAGATTTGTTTTTAGCTAAACTGATTTTAACTTTATCTACATAATGCGAGTAGTATGTCTGCGTAATGTGAGAATTAAAAAGTTATATTTAAAAAGCTTGCGGTTGCGGGGTGAAGAACTACTTTACATACAATTACAAAGTCTAGTTAATTAGCTATGGTAATTAATGGAATTTTTAAACAAATAGTAAAGTTCTTTCGATTTTTAAAGCATAAGCAATATACTGTAGAATATCAATTATTTGGCTTTTTATAAACCGCTTTAATATTCAATTGATTTGTTCTTCCATCATTCCAATTATTTTCTAGCTGCCTCTGGCGGACAATTTGAAAATTGGTAGTGGGTCTCATTATACCCTGTTCCTATAGGTGCAAAGGGATTACTAGAGTTGTGCAATGTTATGTTATCACAAGCTCGGAAAGCAATTGAGCCAAAACCTTCTGTCCGTCTGTATGCACACCTAGATTTCGGGAACTATGCAAGTATCGGCAAACCTATGCCTGAAAACTGCATCAATATTTGACTATAGAATCAGCAACTTCGGTAAGAATATTTATGTGGACCTTGAAAACAAAACCCTCATAGAAATGTAATCGAAGCGACTCCTGTCGCGATAAATCAAATGAAATTGTGTGAAAAATCAGGTGTTTGAAAAATACCGTACTAAATCAAAATTAGGTGTATTTTTAATAACTTCGTTGACGTAACTTTCGATTATCATCAACTTCGGCTAAAAAACGAACTTATAAGTAAAAATATCGGAATATAATTTTTTTCGAGAAAAAAGGGTATCACACTGTCAGGCTCCGCCTCGACTGTATCACATTTTTCTAGCTTCCTCTTGCATAAAATTTGGCGGGATCTTAGAAAAGAGGCACTTGGAAAAATCATTATTAAAATTTTACTCTAATGGACTCAATGAGGGGTGACACAGAAATCCATTTCTCTCAAATTTCGCCAAAGTTCCAACCACCACAAAGAGGATCCAGATTGTCATATTTTGGCCAAAAATATGGCATTTCCATAATAATTTTTTGGAGTGATGAAATTTTACACACAGGGGCCTTTAAAGACTGAACTTTTTTTCTATAAAGTTTGAGCCCCCTCAGATTTCTTAAGATATAGATAATCCAAACCAAAATTGGGAAAAATTAAAAAAAAAAGGAAAACCATTTTTTTAACTTAATTTAAAAAAAAAAATCGCGATATGGGAATAAGACCATTGTTAGCGCGCAAATTGACAGGCAGCAGTGGCAACTACCAATTAAGTGGCAACCACTTAACTACACGACACATCGATTGTAAGGATATCGATACAGATCAAGAATCGACATCGATAACGAAGCCGAAACATCGATAAAAAAAACCGGTCAAAACTTAGCGTTTTTTATATGAAGTTTTGCTTTCTTCCGTGTTTAAGCAAAAGCAGAGAAACAAAAACATAAAGGAATGGCTGCTGGTACAGATAGGCGCGTGTTAACACAAGTTTTTTAGTTCTCATTTACTGTAAATTCTTCTTTCATAATTGATATTGCTTCTTCCTGAAATTACATAAATAAATATTACTTTAACTTCTTCGATAAATTCATCTCATTATATTGCACATCGTTTATATTGCAACATACAAAACTGCATAGCTTAAATAGTAAAATTGCACAAAACATAGTCACATAACCAGCCTCATTAACATCGATTACGTAATACATAGAACTCAAGAAACGTGGACGACACTTAGAGGACTACGCCTCTACAACCATATTTCACGCAGAGGGCTCCACATACATGGATGAAATAGCTTATAAACAAAATATTTAATAGTTTTGAAGATACAGCCCAAAAACAGTTTCATCGTTCGAAGCCAATTACAAAAAGACTAAGCCACCAATCCATCTAATTTTCAAAAGTTATAATTCTTTCACTCTCCGAAAAAAAAATTTTTCAAAATACATATTACAATTTTTACAAATTTTCAGAAAAATTTGACCAGCGACTTTGTATGCTATGCAATTTTGAAACTACACATTTTGATCTAAATTAAAAAAAAAAATTCCATACTTTTGGAAAACAATAAAATTCATATAAGCAATTAAGAAAAAAACAAACGAAAATATGTCACAAACTTAATAAACACTTTAATATATTTAAAACCCCCAAGTTTCTAAGTCCAATTTTATTTTTTGTCTAAAGTTATATTTATAAACTAATAAAGTGAATGAAGATTTCATAGCTGCATTTATCATGGTAAATGCAAGATTTTTTTTCTAAAAATTATCGCGACAGCTCAAAAAATAAAAAATTGTAAACTTTGATTGGCAACTACTTAAAAACAACTAATTAAAGCTTAGTAATTTTTTGTCACAGGATACCTTTATATTTCTTAAATCATATACAAAAGCCAGTTTGTCCAAATTTTGACTTTTTTTTGGGGACTTTTGGCCAAAATCTGGCATTCCAATTCCAAAAAAAATGATGTCAGTACATGCTGGGGCTGTTGTCTCGATGTTTTTACGACCTCTGATTGGGATTCAGCGACCCCTAAACTTAAAAGTAATTATAGTCTTACTATGAACCCGGAAAGCAATCAAAAAAAAATTTGATTGCACCAAAAAGTCAAAATTACATATATTTGAAAGATATAAAAAATAAAAAATAATTTTATTAACCTGTTTACTACTAATAATGGCTGCATAAATAATAATATTTAAAAAAATTTGTTTACGAAATGCGGCCAATTTGTTTTATGACTGCAATATAACTTTTGTGTTTTGTTATAAAATACCCCTATAGGAGCTTTATAATACAACGCATAAATAGTCAATACAAAGAAATAACCCTTTTACTAATGACAGAAGTAAATTGTAATAAGACTTCGAATTCGAATAATACGAATGCTTTATCTAAAACTAAACATACTTAAATATTCGAGCTAATAGCTTTAAAAAAAATGAACCTGTATTTAAAGACCTCTAATATTTAGTAAATTTGAATGTAGCCTAGCAGGCGGTCATAAAAATATAACTTCAAATATAAGTATTTTTAAACTAGGACTGTTAAAAATATTTCAACAATAGCAGGCAAGTCATAGTTAATTATAATTAATAATTATTAAAAAAATTAAATTTTGAAAAAAGCAAAATAAACTTAAAAAAAAATAGGATTTACTAGATAAGAAGGTAAGCCGTAAAATGATAAAAATTATTGTTTGACTATTAAATGGCACCGTAATTCCACAACGAACCCATGGAGGATAAACTAAAAAAAGTCTATACACAAACACATTCAGGAAATCCCGATCCCAAAGAGAAGCAAAGCAAGAAAACCCTAAGAAATTTATGTAGGAGCATTTTCGCGTCTAAGCTTTGAATCGCCAAACTTGTAATAGACAGAATAATTTTCAAAATATTATGCCTCAGTAAAGAGAAAAAAAAAAATTTATACATATAATTTATAACATTCAAATAATTAACAACGAAGTAAGAAGGAGTCTCTAAACGTAACGATCTATGGTTCCAGTGAACCACCTTCAAAATTCGGTGGTCTGGCATCCCCATACTTTTTAAAGCTCTAAGCTATCGTGAAGTAAGCCCCGTTGCATATCCGGCCTATGCGGCTATATAAACCACTGAAGGCAGCGTGTTCTACTCTTTTTCGGTTCAGCTGCAATAATATTATATCCAAGTGCGATTGTGCGACAGACATAAAATAAACCTCCGTGAATACCTATATAAGAGTAAACTAAAAAATCTGCTTTTCGTAAAAATAAATTCACAAGTGCAGACATTAACCTAAAACTACCCATGGTGAGATTTTGATAGTTCGAAGATATAACCTCTTTCTTGTAAGTAAGAATCTCACAAGGCCCACATAATCCTAATAAGATTTCTTTATTAGAGTTGTTCATTAAGCCACCCCTTGGCTAAACCAGCACACTAAGCGTATGCTCAAAGCGCAGCCGTCGGAGTCAGATACTGCCAATCCAACTAAAAAAAAGCGCAGCTTTAGCAGCAGAACCCTTCGGAGCAGCTTCTATAAACGGACATCACACCAACCACACCGACAACAACTTCCAAACATAAAAGAAATATCCACAAAGTTGTATATTATAACACAATACAACGGTTCTAAAAATACCCTATAAACCCTAAAAAAAAAAAATAAAAAAAACCCAAGAGAATAAGCATGAAACTACAAAGCTAAAGTAAAATTTTCTAAGAATCCTGCCTAGCAATATGTAAAAAAAAAAAAAAAAATGTTACACATGTTACTTATGATGCACAAATTTTGTATCTTATATCAATCTTAAACCCAAAAGCTAAAAATTTATATCAATTAGAAAGAAACAATTTTTTCATAATATTAATTTTAACATACGTGCAAGACCAAGTAACTACTACTATCTTTTATAAGCATTCAAGTTACAGCAAACACCATACATCGTGGGAAGGCCTTCAGCACGGATTGGATGATGGGTGAGTTTTTGGACGAGAAGTAGTATGAACCGTGGTCACGAGTTAAAAAAGTAAATTACAATCGGAAAACTGATGTTTAATTATGGATACTAAAGTGCAACAAAAATTTTAAATATGTAATCGCTTTAGTATTCATAAGTTGGCAGCAGGGTCTCGGTCATTTGTTTTGATTATTTTGCGCTCACGTTAAAAAAAAAAAACAAAACTAAGAAAACAAATAGAATAGAAAAAAAAAGAAGAAACAAGAAACACCACAATTTAAAATGTGTAAAATTTAATTGTCACTTAATATGTAAACAAAAACTAAATCATACGAAAACAAAACCATTGATAAAAAGTAATAAGCAATAAGTAACATAGTAGAAGAGTAAATTGTAAACAAATAATTTGGCTAGGTATTGATAATCTCCAATTAAAATCCAATATACTTCTCTATAGTATGTAGATAACCAAAACAACAAAAAAATTAAAGAAAAGAACAAACACGAAACATGTAATCATAAATAACTCCCACACTTAGGTATAATCTGTTATCACCTGTTCGTTATTGCCTTAAATTCATATTTGTAACTACTCTAAACAAGTTACTAATAACCAAAACAAAACAAAAATTGAACGATTTTAAATCCCTATGTTGTTATAAAACTGCAACCCCATAACAACAACGAGAGATAAAAATGGAACAAATTGAAACTTAATCATTTAAATAAGTAATTAAACTACCCTTAATCTATAATGTAACGATAGCACTAAATTTTGTTAAAATAACGAAAACTTCAAAAGTATGCTTATAATTTACCTAAAAACCATTATGTTAAAACTATTCTAAAACCCTATTATCTTAATGAACGATTCACTATTTCTCTGATCAACTGCCTTTCATTTAAGGGGTTCTTAATGTCAATACTCCAAAAGTTGAAATTTTCAATTTTTTTTGATTATGTGAATAAACTACTTATAATGGAATAAATTTAGTATTATTTTCCTAAGGAAAAGAGGATAGGGTAAAGCAAATTAGGGAGTCATGTTAACGCATCAAACGACTCATAGGTAGGGTGGGTACAGACGCGCGATGTTGCAGAACATCCAAGCAACATTAGGATGGCAATGTCAATATTTATCTCTGAATGTCTATGTCTATCTGTTATCTTACTTTTATATATTCTTATATACTTTTAGTGTAATCTGGCAGGGGCCTCCACATTTTTTTTATTCATGTTATTGTTCTGGCCTCCACTTGAACTGATCCAACGAACCCCACCCACCACAGGCTGTTTTTGTTAGCCGCTCAAAGGAGCCCAAAGGGATAGAACCAGTGGAGAGGTGTGAACCAGCTGAACATTACAAACTAGCGCTCACTCCGCTCCAGCTATGCTTTTCGCAGTCGAGTATTTTTTTACACCTTGTGACGACTAACGAAACCGCAATCGTAGCACTGCTATCATAGAGCTGGACCATGATGCATTACTCTGAAAGTCCTGCATCGACTTACTTAACTAACTTCTCACATTTTAAGACAGCGGGACAGTATTTGCTGTACGCAAATACCAGACGAAGATGATTTTCGCATCTACTTCGAGTTGGATTAAAATACTGAAGCATATAGCCTTTATGCCAATACATGAAAAAGAAGTGACGCCACATCGAATCAGACGCCTCCTGACCTCCGCAATTATTTATGAATGATTATTATTATGAATGAAGACTTCTTCGCCGCATACTAATCAAGTACCCAGACTATCTGGACAAATTGCTACCCAATATTGAAGAGCAGTACATGAATCTTTGATTAATCATATGTACAGATATGAAGAAATGTATAATGTTGCTATTGCTCCTATGCCTCTTTTACGGGGTACATGGACAAGGCGAAAGACCCATATTTGCTGCAAATGCTGAGGAGCATTATATAGTACAAAGCACTAAGCCGATCAGCAGCAATGATTTCTTTTATTGGTAGCTTTAATTTGTTTATAAATGCGTCACTGGCTTTTGCTCAGGAACGCGCTGAGCTGCGCATGCTCAAACGCTCTTACATAAGCACACACAATATAGATGACTATAGGGAATATTATTTTTACAAACATTTGCCGAGGCCTGATGCACTGACCTTTTATCCCTACTAGATTGTGGATTTCAAACAACCGTCTGTAGCCATTCCAGTTCAGGTATGTGGCGCAGGACTATGCAATCGTAACCTTATGCCCCATTCTTTTAAATAATTTATACCTATTCGTATCCACTACAGAAGATCTACGGGCTATGGAAACTACTAATATATCTTTAAATGAAATGGTAAATTGAAATGAAATGGTGAAATATAACGAAGTGGCGAAATAAAATGAAATGAAGAAAAGAAAAAAAATCTCCATTTTTAAGACCTTTTTTCCTTGTACATAAATAAGTCTGGCATTTATGTTGTCTTTTCATAGAATTAAAATGGTTTAAATATGCATCATTTTTTGCTGCTACAAAAAAAATTCCCTTTGAAATGTCCAAGGAAATATATAAAATCCATGAACTGCTGTAAGCCATACAATTTTGGGACACTAAGCGCCATAACAAAATTTAGCAAAGCAGTGCACTGAAAGCAGTGTGCCATAAAACTTCCCATGCTATAAAATCTGTAGCGTACTTTTTACTATGTACTAAAATAAACTGTTATACATATTCAATTACCAAGCTATAAAGCAGATTATGGTGGATGTTGTTATACTGTAATAACAAGTATTATATGGCACTGTTATACAATATTAACAGATTCAAAACCAGAGTACGAAAACAGACGAAACGAAAAGTTATTTTTTGGTTTGTTTCTCTCTGTGTCGAGACCCAACCCCAAACGAATGAAAATAAGAATAAAGTTTGTTTGTATTGTTTTTTTACTGTTCGTGGTCACGGAGGAAAACCAAACACATTCCGAAAAGTACTCGAGTAAGTGAGCTAATCAAAAGAAGTTTGTGTCTTTGGACGCCACGTTTGTGAAAAGTTTCGTTTGTTTTCGTACCCAGTTCAAAACACCTCGGCATAGACACAGTCATACTTCCCTATAACGCACTCCTTTAAAACGAGTATTTCAATGCTGCTTGTTACATATAACGATTTTCTGCACAACAAATTTCTTATGTAATAGATCAATTGGCTGCTCCCATTGAAACTCGCTATAGGGAAAGAAAAGATGCTGTACTTCGAAATATGAATAGTTTAAGACTGGTTCAGCAATTTTTAAAAGAGATACAATTATACGTTTAAATTTATTGTGAAAGATTGGTACACAATGTTTTATTCGAAGTATTGCCCATTACTAAACAATACTTTCTCCCATCTTTCTGGAAGCATTTTGACAAAACATTGAAGGAACGCTACATCTTTTCATCTTTGATAATCGGAAGTGATGATATAAAGATGTCAGATGAATAGTTAAGTATTTCCAAATAGGTTTCAATGGGCTCATGCGGACAAACATTTTTACCAAGGCCTATTGTAGTTATTTTCCAATAAATTAATCTAGAACGATGAACAGCATTATAAAATCGACAAGTCGGAATCGAAAACGAAATCCAGAACAGACATGGCAGTCTTTTTCACCCTTATACAACTGTTATGCCATTACATTTCTAATAATCGTATATGTATTATATGTATAACAAAATTTAAATTCCTACTCATTACAAATAAGATTTACGACGCATGCGCTCTATTTTTCAAAGTTCTGGTTGATGTATCCGAAATTTCTGCTATTGGGTGTCAAAACCGGCGTTGGGCTGGGTATGCTATAAACCGGATACAGTGGTGCGAACTCATTGGCGCCAAAGGCGTGTAGTTCCTCCTCATTGATATTACCGCGTACCGTGTGCTTAGATTCCATATAGTTTGGAGGTGCTACAAATAAGAGAAATGGTTTCTAATAAAGTTTAACAAGAAAAATTACAAGGCCTTACCTATGTCCGCCGAGCTGGGCGTTAGTTCATTTGGCATATTAGCAATAGCTGTGACCATGGGCAACTCATCCTGCTGCTGTTGGGACTCATAATGCGCACTACGTCTGGGTGGTTGCTGCACTACAACACCGGTAACCGCCAGGGGTATAGTGCCTATGGTCACAGGCATGGTCATAACTTGTTGCTCGCGCAGACTGTTTACCAGAGCCTCCACCTCCAGCTGATAGGCAATCTGTATGAGGTTGCATAGATTCAGGCAAGTGGGTGGAGTGGAAGGTATGGGCAAATCTATGGTCATGGAGCGTGTGCACTGTCGCAGCACCGACTCGCCCTTGGCCTTGGTCACCACTATGCGCTCCACGCGTGAATGCTCTGGCATGACACTAAAATAACGCACTAGCATGACCAGTGAAAGACGTAGCTCCGATACCGCCACTTTGGTATTATTGATAATCACCACGGTGACTGGTATGCGCTGGCCGGGAACATAGCCCGCTTGAGGCAGGTGTAGCTCCATTTTGAGCGGTGCCGTCTTGCAGGGTCCACAGCAAAAGGTGCGATAGCCCTCGCTGTGTGCGGCGACCTTTAAGAGATGCGCCATAATTTCAAACAAAGTGAGTTGGAACAGTCTGAACTTACCTTCAGCTGTGGTGTCTCAAAGTTCAGGTCCATCATTTTGAGCACTGTAAAACCATGCGTATAGGCTTGATCATATTTCCAGGGTCTAATAAGCAGTGCTTTGGCTATATAGCGTATGCAGCCGTAGAGACCCTCAAAGGACGAGGGACACTGATAGGGCAGCTGGCAGGCAAAGGTGTAAGTATGCACACCGGCCTGTAGAGTATGTCTATCTGTGTCTAAAGATAGATATTATATATTATTAATAGGTGTTACGACCGTGCTTTTAAGAACCATTACTCACTCTGTTCGGAACCCAGCAGATATGTCACCGATGATAGATAATCTTCGCGTCCCGAATATAGTTTGGTCGCAGCCATGCGACGCTCGGTCCATTTTGTTACTGAGTAGCCCACAACTTTGAGCAAGATAGCTAAATGAAAAAAAAATAAAAAAAAATACAATTTTGCATTAAATATAATCTTTGTTATGAATTAATCTACGCTCTGGCAGGCAGATAAGATCATTATAAACATTTCTCTAGTTGAAAAATAAAGATATATGTATATTATATTTAACACATTCCTTATATTTACTTTTACGTCATTATTTATTTTGAAGGCGAAACTTGAAAATCCCCCTAAGCTGGAAATATTTTGAAATGTCAGTAACTACAGTCGAACTTCTCTATAGCGAAATTGCATGGAAAAAGAATATTGGTTTGTCATATGAGTGGGTTATACGCAAATTTCATCTAAGTAGATTAAATAAGCTATGCACTTGGAAAGGTCATAAAATGGAAAATTCGTTACAGAGATCATCGACTGTATATAATACAAAACTTAAAAATTCCCCTAACTAAGATTACAGTAGAATTTCCCTATAGAGAATTCGAATAGAAGCAGAAAATTTTTTTTATATTATATATTATAGAAAGTCAGTTATACTTAAATTCCTTTTAAGAAGATCAAAAAAGCAGTGCACTTAAAATAATCGTAAGATGGAAAGTTCGTTGTAGAAAGGTTTGACTGTATACACCATTTAATACATTCCATCTATTAACTTTTGGAAATCCCCCTAAATTAGCAACAAATATTTTAAAATGTTAGTAAAAGGTGATTTTTTAGCAACTTTCTTTTTGGCAACACTGATTTATCAGCTCAGCTGTTTTTGTGTCTTGTATTACTGTCAAACATGTTCAGTTTGGTCTATAATTTAACTATGAATCGACTTTCAAACGAACAACTCTTGCAGATTATTGAATTTTATTATCAAAATGCATGCTCGGTTGATAAAGTGCATCGTGCACTCCTTCCATTTTATGGTTAGCTTGGGCGACCTTATGATGCGGCTATTCGGAATGTTGTGACTAATTTCGCACCAAATTTACATTATTGAACATTAAACCACCAACACGTATACGTAGAGTGCGGACAGAGGAAAATATCGCAGCTGTATCCGCCAGTGTTGTTGATGACCGTGAATTATCGATTCGGCACCGTTTGCAGCAATTGGGCCTCTGTTACTCCAGTACGTGGAAAATTTTGCAAAAGGATTTGGGTGTAAAACTTTTTAAAATACAGCTGGTGCAAGAATTGAAGCCATACGACCTTCCAAAACGGCTAACTTTTGGTGAAACCAACTGGCAAAGTTGGTTGAAAATCCACTTTTTTATCGGAAAATTGTTTTCAGCGTCGAAGCTCATTTCTGGTTGAATGGATACGTGAATAAGCAGAATTGCCGTATTTGGTGTGAAAAGCACCCAGAAGCATTGCTAGAACTGCCAATGCATCCCCAAAAAGTCACTGTTTGGTGTGGATTATGGGCCGGTGGCATCATTGGACCGAACTTTTTCAAAGACGACGAAGGCAGGAACATTACTGTGAGCGCTACCGTGCGATGATGATGATGACAAGACGGTGCCCCATGCCACACAGCACGCGAAACAATGGCCCAATTGAGAGGTGAGTTCGGTGAATACTTTGAAATAAATTTCACGTTTGGGGCCGGTCAATGGGCCGCCTATTTCGTGCGATCTAACGCCTTTTGGACTATTTTTTGTGGGGCTATGTTAAGGCTCATGTCTATATAACGGTTGAAGCACTGGAAGCCAATATTGAAGAATATATTCGTGAGATACCAGCCGATATGTTGGAGAGAATATGCCAAAATCGGACCCACCGTGTGAACCATTTGATGCGCAGCCGCGGTCAACATTTACATTAAATCATCTTTAAAAATTAAATTATATAGATCGTTCTATCGACTCAAATAAAGATTTCATACATTTTTCTGAATTTTATGTTTTTTTTTAAATAAAATCCGAAAGCTCTTAAAAAATCACCCTTTAATTACTTTTGTTTGTTATCTGGAAACAGTGACATTCCAATAATTATAACCAAAAGAGAGTATTAAAATACTACATTCTTGAAAAATGTCAACGAAATTAGCAAAGTTTGCCAAAGAGCCCGAATGGCGTCATAAATATATTTACTAAATGCCTATCAAGTACACACGGACCATAACATGTATATATGCTATACATAAGCTTATCAAACAAGAATTTTTAGGTATGCATTATAAATACAAATAAAGTTATGAACTAAAAAGCATTTAACCTTAAAAAAATCCTACAAATATAAACAAAATTGTAATAAACCCATTTATATACAATAAGTCTATACTATAATGTACATATTTACCTTGAACTTCCTTGGGTTTATCGGATTTTAATGTTACTGTACCGCTTATTAACTGTCCGGCATAGAAAGCGCCGTATTTATTATTATCGAAACTTATTTCACACTTTACAACCATTTTCACGATCATAAATTCTTAATTCGAACAAAAAAAGCGACAAATCGGCTTGCCGTACCCAGAGCAAGTACGTCACACTTTGCCGGGCAACCGATTCTGACTAAATTAAGTAAAAACGTTTGGTCTGGACGACTGTTCACATTTATTTTGTTGTAGAGTTAGATAAGCGATAAGGAAGGTTACCCATAACCCATAACTAGCGTATAAGTTCTGCGGACTCAAACTGAAACTGTAGTATAAGAGCTGCAAAAAGGCCCTTGAAAGTACGTTGTACGCTACTTATCTTAGAACCTTGACAGTGGTCAGCACAATAGAAATATTTACTTAATCTGTGAAAATGAGAAGCAAATAATACAAGAAAATAAGAGATTTGGTATCCCAAAACAAACTGGAATAAAAACATAGGAATATGGAATTTTTGACAATAATTAAAACGGGTTGAGATAATTTTGTTATTTTTTTTTCATACCATCTACTTACAGGCTGAAGAGTACAAGGAATTTGCAAAATAAATAGGTTCAAGGAGGCACAGACAGACTATAAGCTGAAATTAAACTGCTTATCAGCTCGAGTAGGGATTGTTTCATGTCCGTCTAACTCTCCGCCAGTAGATCTCTCTAGTTGGAAGTCTAAAATTTATCATGATGGAGTCATGTTCCATTGAAGACCGCATTAAAGTGATTCAAGAGCATTACAAAATTGCTAAAAAATCCAACAAACTGATCCAGGATTTTCGTCTTAATCATTGCACTTTGAATGGGACAGTCGAAAAACAACATTTTGGGAACTGAGCGAACAAGACTCTTCCCGAATATCAAAAAAATCCGATACATCCTCTACAATTGACCGTTTGGTTTCCTTATTTTAGGGAGAATGACACAAGCGAGACCGTTCTATGAATTCGGTCAGAAATGGATGGAAGTGGCTTAGATGATGTTTATTTCCCACAAGACTTAATTTGTCGATTTGCTATTTGACACCATAGACTTTTCTTTATTATATTTTTTTGAAAAGCAGCGAATAGTTCAATCTTCCAGCCATCAAAGAAAAATCTTATCAATGTCCGTTTTAACAATCGGGCTACATTTACATTAACAGCCATGCTGAACATTTCATCGCATCGGTATAAAGTTTAAATTATTTTATCAGTTACAACTTAAAGAGTTCACAAAGGGCGGGTAGCTATTATATTGGGTGCTTTAAACATGAAAAGATCTTCCTCAAGCTAAGAAAATAGTTCAACAAACCATTGAATAGCACTTTATGGCCATGACGAGATGTGATACGATGCTTTAATTTTTATCGTATTAACAATTCTTCTTTATTTAACGCATTTCTTTAAAGCTGATCTCTTTTTCCAGTAGCATTTAAACAGACGATAGCCAGAATTGCATCGGACAACTTACCAAACCAAATCGTAACCTTTCAGCTTGAACCCTCTCCTGACCAAAGACATGTAGTTAAAAAAATTTTAATTTTCTTTACAGAAAATAAGATTTTTCAATTTAACAACCTTGGATTGTATCGCTTGAGGACTCGCTATGGAAAAAAAATTTTTTCTTTGATTTATTATTTATTTTCTTTAATTGATATGGATGCGTTCTTAATTTGTAGTATGGTACTATGTATTGCAAAAATGGAACAGACTTGACCTTTCCCAATATTAAAAGTACACGAATACCGAATTTAATAGTTCACAATGTACTTACCAAGTCGATGAATCTCATCATGCTGATCATTTTATGGATGCTTTTTGTTGCCTATTACAGTGTCTATGAAGAGGTTACTAGCCTAGATATTTTTAAGGAAATCTCTAAAAGTGACATTGGAACTAGTTAATCGCTACTAGACTAAATCGATACGGAAACATCATTGCTAACCTCGTCAAAAATCCGGGTAGTTATAGACGATTCAAACAAACTGGCAGGCCAACAAACAATGGCAAATTTGCCAGCCCAAAAAAATTGGTCCTGTTTCCAGAAGACGGATCAAAAAATTTTGAATGGGAACAAAGACATAAAATATGATTCCAAATCAGATTCATAAATTGTGGTAACGCTGTATGACCGCCCCTTTGTTTTTTGGCAATAGTTATAGGTAAATTTTGGGGATAAGAATTCAAAAACGTGATTATTTCCAACGAAAAAAGTTTAGCTTGGTTATGGAGATATCAGTCAACGGTATGCCAAAAGCGGAATCGTCCAAAAGTTGGGGAAGTCTCAATTTATTCCTACCAGGATATATGCGCACATTTATTAAAACCTTTTAGAGTTTGCTTGGCCTTATAGACTTTGCTCGAGAGCTTTATGTAGATAAGTGTACTTTTCAACGAGGTAATCCCCCAATCCATACGTCATAAGTGGAATCATCCATAAGTTGGGAAAGTCTCCATTTATTTCTACCAAGACAAGTACGGACATCTATATGGACCACGTAGAGTTTGTTTGTCCTTATAGATTTTGCTCGAGAGCTTCATATGGATAAGTGTACTTTTCAACGAGACAATTCCCCAATCCATACGGTGCACAAGCAAATCCCTTCGTTGCTTCCGAAGAAAACATACTATGACGAAAACTTTTCAACAAGGAAGGCAGTAACGTTGAGATCATAGCTGGCCTTAAAGAGATTAGGCACAGGATTCTCTCACACAAAACTTTCATGGAATAAATGACACAGCTTTTGAAAAATGTTTTTCTTTTTTTTATATATATTTTACATATGCAATTATTTCCCTATAATCTCCAAAGTTTTCAATATAGCAGTGTAGCTCATTGTGGGCCTGAAACACTGGTCACAATAGGATGGAAATCATTTTCATAACTATTATAGCCATATAAATGTTATCCTCTTGTCGACTAACGCCTTAGCAGCATTTTAATAAAAGGATCACAGCCAAGTTCCTTTATCCATATCAACAGCAAGAGCATTATCGTAGCCACCCGCATTGCTGATCTCCAAATCAGTGGGCGCTGTGGGGCTTGGTATATTAAAGACAGGATATAAGGGCGTATAGCGTCTTTGGTTCTGGGTCTGATCAAGATCTAGTGTTTTTGGACGCTCAGGTTTGCTATCAGCTGCCTCTGGTGGTAAGACTGCGTTAACTGAACGCATATGCACTGCTTCCTCATAGTTGGGAGGTGCTATAAATAAGATAAAGTGAGTCTTGATGAGTCTTATAAGCTTTAAGGAAATACTTACGTATTGACTGATCGACTGCCCAGGGACTATTAACATCTGGATTGGCCAGTGGTGCCGTGGCCTGCAGCACCTCCACATTCAGTGGCTGTGATGCGTTAAAATAGGGTGGCTGCATTTGCGCCTGCGCCGACAAGGGTATACTGCCAATGGTCACAGGTATGCTCAAGAGCGAGTCCTGGTGGAAACCCTTAACAGAGGCGGACACTTCCACTTGATAAGTTATTTGTATGATGCGGCAAAGATTTAGACATGTAGGCGGTGTGGCAGGCACATGCAAATCATAGTTAAATTGCTTTTTGCATTGACGTGGAACTGCTTCACCTTTTAATTTGTTGACCACGAAACGCTCGCTGGTAGAGCTCACATGGACTGGCTGACTGTAGTAGCAAACTTGCATGACCAGTTTGACAGATAGCTCATTCACGGGTATGTGACTATCGTTGGTGACCAGCAGACCAACGGGTATGCTTTGTCCAGGCACGAAACCTGTCTGGGCCAAGTTTAATTGCAGTATCAAAGGATCGGAGCGACAAGGCCAACAGCAGTAGGTCTTCATGGTCTCAACTTGCACGGGCACCTAAAGCCGAAATTATGAGCAGCCATTTTTTGATGTTACAAGATAAACTTACTCTCAATAAGGGACTATCATAGTTAAGATCCATTAACTTTAAAACCGTGAAACAGCGTGTATAGGTTTGATCGAATTTCCAGGGTCGAATCAAGCAAACTTTGACCAAATAACGCACGCGTCCCTTGTTACCCTCAAAGGACGAGGGACATATGACGGGTATGTGGCAACTAAAGTGGTATGTGCTTATGCCTGGCTCAATGGAGATTTGAGCTATTTATATAGTTAGTATGATTAGTAGTTGAAAATATGTTAGTAGTTAAGGCTTACCAGTGCTAGCGTTTGAACCCATAAGATAAGTTCTAGAAGCCATGTAATCCTCATGTCCTTGAAAGACACGCGTCTCGTTTTTATCATTTGTAACTTTTCTAGTCTCAGTCCAACGTGTGTCCGCAGAGCCATTGATGTCCAAGGCGATGGCTAAGAAGCAAAAATAAAAGTAAAATGTTTTCGAATCTTAATTATTTTAAAAACAATTAAAATATTTACATTTATTTAAAGTAACATAATCTTATCGTGGAACAACAAAAATCAGCGTATACTACAACTACCTTAAAAATATACGCCTTACTATCTTAAAATAAATTTGAATCTACTATGATTCATGCAGTGGCTGTATACTGAGCAATTAAATAACGAAACCCCCCAAACTAAAGATTAGATATAAATTAAGATGATTCATCATATACAACTGCACTCAAACACTTTGTAGCATCACAAACTTTCTCAAAATTTTGAGGGTTGGATTCTTTTACCTGTCACAAACTTGACCTTATCCGATTTAAGTATAACTTGTCCACTTAGTACTTGACCCGCAAAGTATGTCCCCTGGGGATTATTATTGAAATGTATTTCACAAGTTACACCCATGATTGTAGTTTATTTTAGTTGCCAATTAACTTGTGGCCGTACAAAATACAACTGATTTAAAGTTTGGTCTTTAGTCTGTTATCAACTTGGTTTAATTGTTCTACGGTGAGTTGACGAACGTTATCAACATTTCTACGGGCTTGCCAAAAACGTACTGAACAGCAAGTAACCACTCATAACGTATACGCAACATTGGACAAATTTTATCTTATCACAGTATTCATAATTATAAGTTACAGGTGAAAATAAACTCTTTCCACTTAACAATTTGTTAGAGCTTAATGTTAGCTATTGAAATTGAACCAAAACTTTAACTCTTTCTAAGGGTCTAGCTGGATAAGGTAGCAAAAAACTGCCCGCAACAATTTAAAAAATTTGTACTAGTTTACAAATTTATGGGTCATCGTAACCATCGTAAAAAAGTGTTTGTTAGGGTAATTTGGGGTCAAGAAACACGAAAATGGCAACGTTTTTTTTCTTAAGCACCGTTTTCGAGATATTTTCGAAAAACATGTTTTTGGGCTCTTATTTCAGTTATTCTTCAATATCTCGTAAATGGACACAAAATACGAATAGATCGAAAGGTATTGATGGCTTTTTACAGTGAGATATAATTATGTACACATTAAGTAAAAATTATAGAAGTTACAAGCAACCAAAGTCAAAAAAAGTAATTTTCGACCATTTTTCAAAATTATAAATTTTCGGTTTGATTTTTAGTAGCGAAAACAAATTTTTTTTAAATGATGTTAAGCTTTAAGCTGAAAGAGAATTCTTTTACGAACATTTCGAGTCTAAGATCTTTAAAATAGGGTAAGAATTGTAGACGTTATGGAATCATGAACGACAATTCCAATCTTCTCTCAATCACATTTTTGTATGAAAAGAAAATTGTTCACACAAAGTTTTTCATTTGCGTTGAGTTACGTCTTCACGAATTTGTATACAGCCTGTAGTCGTGATTTTTTGTTCATGGTTAATTAATAATTATTGATGCAGTCGAAAAACTTGTTTTTCACTTTTTATTTAACATATTTTTTTTTCGTCTCGTTTGGGCATTGAACAAGGGATCCACTAGTTGTTGAGACAACTGCTTATGCACTGCTTTATTGAGTCAATGAAAAAATTGAAAATTTTTTAAAATATCAAATTTTCTTATTTTTGTTTTAAAGTATAGTTATTATTATATTATTTACTTTATAATTCCTTTTTCATAATCACGGCTTCGAGTCCTTTCCTAACATGGTATTAATACGAAACAAATCGATTTGGTGCAACAATGTTTAAAAAAAAAATCAAAATGAAGCTTTTGTAATATATTTAAAAAAAAATGCAATATTATTTTTTTTAAAAAGTTGAGGTTGGTCTTTTTTTGGTTTGCAAATTCACAGAAGTTTTTATACGTCGAATCAGGTTAAAAACTTAAGTTTCTGGTTCAACAAAAAAACGAATACGCAAAGTAATTAAACACGTTAAGAGCGTCAAAGCTTCAAAATTTTTGTGCGTCTCCTTATAAACTAAATTTCAAACCAGCTAGCTATAAGAGGAGTACATACTCACACGCTCTCACTTATCTGTGACATTTACCAAACAGTCGTTATCATTAAGAAGATAAAACCTGCCCATATGGGCGCCCCTAGACTTTGTCAGGGTCAATTTTTGCTCAGTAACCGTTCAGCCAGCAGCGAGTGCGGTGCTCTCAATTCTTTGGCTGTTGCAAGGTAAAGTTCTATCAGAACTCTTCAAAATGTCTAAGAACTGCATGATAACGTTCGATCAAAATGAGTACGGCACATATTTCACCGGCCAAGTTGTTACGGGCAAAGTGTTAGTTAATTTGAACAAATTTAAAAAACTGAGAGGTATGTAACACAGTTTTTTTTTTAAATAATAATTTTATGCAATATTTTTAAATGTTGTACTAAAAATTGTTATTAAAACTAGTTTATCTGCGACACATCTAGAGTTATCTTATCTACTTCTGCGCTTAAGTTTGTTTAATTTTTTTTTTGCTAAATGCTTTGATAAGCAACTGCGACCAAATAAATCCGTGATAATTGATGAAAGCAAGTTAAAAAGAAATCACAATATAAAAATAAAGTTAACAAAAATGAACATAAGGGGAATAACAATAACTTTTAATGGCCATTTATTTCAGGAAATACCTTTTATTATTAGTCATTGGTGTGGCGCTTGTTAAAAGACTTTAATCAAAAGTAAAAGTTATAAAATGTAGTTGTAGTAGGTGTGGCAGCGATCATAAAGAAATTATTTGAAAATTATATGAGAATATTTCTGAACGCACGAGTGTGTGTCTCTTTAAAAAATAAAAATTCGTATATGCATGCATCTATGAAGAACAAAGACAGCATTGAAATTTTATATTTTTAATAAATGGATCTTGAAAACCGTACAAACAATGTATCACAGTATTTTCGAGTTAATCAAGAAGAAAAATAAAACGCATAACGTACGATTATCAACAATTATTGACCATGTTGCAATGAAATTTAGAAGGTGCCGCAAAATAGTGCTCGAGTTTGCTTGCGCAGAAAACTGGTGCAATTTTTGTATGGCAGCTAATATAGTGAACCAATTGTAATCAAACTTTCCACAAATGTTTAGAATAAAGCATTAATGTGTTTTAAAACACTTTTGTGAATTTTAACCGAAATAGGTGCACTTTTTCATTCAGCTTCCATATATTAATTGTACCTGCGCTTTATTTTTTAGAGAGACACCAATAAAGAAGTTTCGTATTGCGTGACCTTCAAGTTGGATCTTGGCCATTTCTAATTAAACCGATAGAAGCCAAGTTTGTTTTTAGGCATTTCTTGCTTATGATTTGTGCACTGTCCCATTTTTTATTAAAATCTGGTAATGAATGACCCTTCTAAAAATACAATTAATAGAACTGTAAATTTGACTGACTCCGTTTTGGCGTCTTCGATACATTTTTTGTCTCCAAATGTATTCAAACTCAATCGTAGTACACTCACCAGACTGGAAGATTACTACAGATCATGATTATCATAACGAGATCAATATCTGAAAGTTGATCTATCTGATGGTTGTGAAATAAGTAAAACTCTCATATCAACAAAAAAAGTCGCAAAGCCCTATAAGCCACAATTGGAGACATGCTTAGGGAAGCACTCAATATAATATAAACTTGTCTCTTGTCTCTTAATGCAAAAAAGTTTTAGAGCACCCAAAAAAATAAAAATAAAAATTCCATCATCTAAATTACAAATAAGACAAAACGAAGGAAATATTTTTTTAAGACTTAATTGCACAAATGCAAACTGCAAAAAAAAAAAAAACTTAAATAAAATAAATAAAATCCAGTTTTTTTTTGAGAGCTCGATAAATTTTTACATTTTTAAATATCCTATGGCCCATAGATCCAAAGGGAATCCAACCATGTACCAGGTAGCAACAGAATTTTGAGACTATTTTGGATTGCTTTTTAATAAAGATGATTTATTCTAAGAAAAAGCATGAGATATTTGTTAAATTTGAAATTTTAGTCCTGATGAATGATTTACTTCTGGACCATTTAACATTACCCACTTGCAATAATAGAAAAAAAACCGCCAAAGGAACTTTTCAAAATTTTTAAATCTAAACAAATAAAAAACTACGTTTTACCATTTTAGGAATCAAACTAGAAATTATTGGATATGCTTTAGCGCAATGGCGTGCGCGGCATAGACGCGCCGTTGCCATCCAAAGTACTAAACGACGCCACAAGCATACGTACTGGGGTCGAGAGGACTATATAGCCTCGACCACATATTTGATGGGCTCGGCACAAGGTCAAGCTTTCACACTTGATGCAGGCACTTATACATATACTTTCGCTTGTCCCATACCCACAAATTGTCCATCATCCTTCGAAGGCGCCTTTGGACACATACGCTACCTAGCCAAAGTTACCTTTATACGTCCTGGCGCCTCCAATCGCACGCATAATGTGGGATTTACGGTGCTTAAACTGCTCGATTTGAATCTGGAAAGTAAAATGCTGCGAGAACCAGCAAGTAATGATGGCATTGAGTACTTCTGTCTAATGAACACAAAGCCAGTGCAGCTTAAGGTCACCCTGCAGCAGCAGGGCTATGTTCCAGGTCAGTTTATGTTGATCCATGCACATGTGCAGAACCACTCCAATTCAGATTGCAAAAAGCTGCTCATCATGCTCTTTTTGCGTGCCACTTATACGGCGGATACGCCAGCCATGCGCACCACCTCCGAGAAGATCATGTTGGTGAAGAAGGAATGCGGCTCAGTGATGCGAAATGCTGAGAAATCATATACCGAAACTTTGCGTATACCGGCTACGGCGCCCACCTGTGAGCATCTGAGCAAGGTGGTGCGCGTTTCATACGAGGTGCGTGTGGTGGCTGCCATGAACTGGCTCATGGCCAATCCCACGGTAACCATTCCCGTTACCATAGGTAACGTGCCATTGGTGACTGTTGGTTCGGCACCTTTGGCCACTGGTGCGGGTGGTTGTACCACACCGTTACCATTGGATTTGCCTAGCACCTCAGCTAGGGCCATGGAACTAGCCAGTCGTATGGAAACTGGAGCTGTCGGTGTGTCTAATGCTGCTTACGAAATAAGCGGAGATCTCGATGATTATGCATTGCCCGAAGACGGCGATGATGAGTTCGATACGGAGGAGGAGTTTGTGCCTGATAGGCGTAAGTTTTATAAGCATCATTGAAGTGTGTAATGGCTTAATATTTTTGTGAAATCGACAGCTCCGCCTACTTATGAGGAGGCAGTGTTCATGACTGCGGACATAGCGGATACTGATGTCAATACCGTCAGTGAGGCATCTCACTTTACGCCACGCTATCCTGTTTTCGATGTGGACACTTTTCAAAGTCCACCACCAAATCCACCAAAAAAACGTCGACGTCACCGTCGTCGCAAGGCGCCAGCAGAACCCTTAGAGCAAAAGGAAAAGCCGCCAGTGGAATCATCCGTGGAGATTTAAAATACTTTTTATGTGCTTTGTGAGCCGCTTATCACCATTATATATTATCACTGCAGTATTTAGTATCTTTGCCCCTTGTTATGTAGGGTGGGCCATCTGTTAATTTGGTTCTTAGCACTCATAATTCGGAACATGGATGCTTGGTTTATAAATTTGCCCAATTTTGTTGGTTGAAAAATATACGAATAAAATGCAAGTAACAAACGAATAAATAGATGGCCCACCCTATACTATGGAAATATTTACGTTCATGTGAAAATTGTGTTTATCAAAAGTAAAAGCTTATACGTTTGTGTATATAAAACGGAAGCTCCGACGATCTTTGTTTACTTTGACCAGCTCCGTTATAATGGGTTGGTTCGTAACACACCAAAAATAACAAAAAAAAAAAAAACCATAAAGTTTTCAATAAACATTTAAAGGGTAATCACTTAGTCAGTGTATAGCTTTTACACTAAATCAAATTTTTTTCAATACTAAAATAATTTAAATCTTAATTTTTGTTAATGATTAAAGTACATAAAAATAGTTTTCGGTTCTATTTAAAAAAACAAAATACGAATTACGATATGAAGACACAAGACACAAATAGAAAAATTTCAAGCATTTTGTAAATTACGAGTTTTTTAAGCGAGAGTGAGTCGATTGTAGTCGCGACATCCCCGAATTTGTTGAATGTAGCTTTTTTACAATCAGTTTTAAAAATAGCTTGTTTTAGCGATTCTTCTAGACAAAATGGATTTAAATTGTGTATTTTTTCTAACACTTCCGATGTTTTATTAAAATTGGTCTCGTCAGAGGAGTAACGCATATAGAAAGAAAAAATAATTTTAACCTGAAAAATGTGGAAGTAAACCGCATAATTCTCAAGGGATAATATGTTGCCCATATTAAAAAAGGAATGATAATGAAAAAGTTGAAGAAAATCAGAAGCACCTCGTGAACAAATTTCAGGTTCCTAGCTCAGACAGACGAAATTGATTTATTTTGTCATAAGGATCGTTTAGTATAAAGGCTGTAACGTCTCTCAATAACTTTTTTCACTTGTTGTACTCTAAAAAATAAAATGGTAAACTCTATTGTTGTTTTAATGCTTTTTGGAACAGCTTTTCAGATTGAATTTATCTCTGCCTTTACCAATATGATCAACAATAACTGGTCTTTATAGAAATATGCAAAAGTTTGTGCCCTAAGAGATCTGCGTAAATTTTAAAGTTTAAGCTGTTATTATTTTTTAATTATAATATCTACAAAAGACATTTTTTTTTATTGTAGAGTCTAACTGGATAAGAAACAAAAAACTTGTTTCGTTTGAAAAAGTAATGAAATCAATTCATAGGTCAAACTACAAATTTTGTTATGCAAGTCTGAATCAATATGCCTGGAGTGCAACTCTACTGCATGGTCTTGAAGGGACTTCGGTGTTAAACGCCTGTGTTTTCTCCCAAAATAAAATTTTTCAACGAACTCTTAATTTTATTCTTCAGTAGAAACGTATCATAATTTTCTTTTCAGCACATCTTTTGCCACTTTTCTTCAGTGAGTGTTCCATTCTTTCAATCAGCAAGTAAGGCAATCAGGCATGTTCCCCATTTCGATTCCGAGTAAAAGTGTCAGAATCGAAATGAAAAGTGTTATGGATTTCCATTCCGACAAGGGTCCACTCCTTTTGAAAAGTTTGGCTCGCAGCTGTCGAAATGTAAAGTAATTGGCTTTATTTACTTAAATAAATGCCTTATAGCCTATTCACACTGGGGCACATTTAACATCTAACATCTTTTGTCGAAGATGTTGCGTATGAATTACCCGTTCCGTAAATTTCAACATCATTCCAACATCTTGTGGAAATGTTCCTATTTTATTGCGTCCCGATAAGAAAGTATTCGACCATTTTTCCGTGCACCTCTTTTTTTGTCATTCGCTGGGAAAATGTTAACACTGTCAACGAAAAAGACTGGCAATTTTTCATTCCAAACAAGGCGCCAAAACCTCATATGTTTATGGAACCGGTACACAATTTAAACTGTGCGGCAATATATGGCTGAAAGGGTGAGCCAGCAGACAATCCAGCCGGCGCTCCAAGTTTGATGAGGAAAAAAGTAGAAACCAATTTTACAGATTTATTTTGTACTCTTATTTATTACATTTTAATTAACAAAGAAAAATGTGGCTAAAAAAATCAGCATATTGTTTTTTGATTCGACGGTGATTGACATACGAAAATGTGTAGCTCAAGGTTTAATTTTGTTATAAAACTAACTTAATAAACATGGGGGTCAAGAACTGCTACTGCTGGTGACTATATCTTAATGTAGCACCCATCTAATTGAACAAATAGCTTATAAGCTACACATACATTTCTTAAATTATGAATTTAATAATAATAATTGGTGAGGTGCAATGCACTCGAAACACTTTGGCACAACACTAACAAACAAACAGCTCGTGGATCTGCACCCTGCAGTTCGGCCGCCAGCAATTGGCGACATGTCGCTACTAAAAAAAGCGAAAAAATTTTATGTATTTGTTGCCTTGCTTGCTTAGGCAAACAACAAACAAAAATTTTGTATACCCTGTACAAAGTGTGTATAGGAGTATATTAAGTTTTCTAGTATAAAGGCGCATTTTATGACACCTTAAAAACAACCTAAAACATTATGGTCATAACTCTATTATTTAATTTTTATACCCAATCACTTAGTCGAAAATAATCAAAAGTGGGTTATTTATTAATTTGCTTGTTGGAAGGGTTCAGGGTATTTTAAAGTCGCCCACTCGATTCTTTTCTTCAACCTTTTTGTGTGCGTTATTTAATAATATTATAATTTTTTGGTTTTTTTTAGTTTTACACAAACAACAATATGTTGTTGCATTCCACAGTTGTGGAGGCGGCAATTTTTTGTCAACCACTTTTAGCGCGCTTGATTTTCTACACGTATCCTCTTTGTTATGCATCTTTCTTAATGTTTACTTTGATTTTCTTTAAATCAGCCGCTAATTGCTTTGGCTTTCGCTTGGCTTTTAGTTGAACTATTACTTGCATTAAGTGCGTACGCGTTTTGTAATTGTAAATTGAATATTCAATAATTTTGTGTTTTTTTAGCCGGAGCAATTGACAAATTTTGTTTATTTCTTTAAAATTGTGAATTGCGAAGCATTTTCAGCAAGTGTTGACTTAGTGGCATAGTGATATGACTTTCTTTTTTAATTACAGTCTCAATTTCAGAAATTGCCACTAGTGATCCAGAAGGAACCTTAAAAGAATTTTTAAAATGGTATCCCGAAAAAATAATGAAAATGAAAGCAATTAAAAAATATGAAGTCTAAGTTACTACTACTACTACCAAAATTAATTTTAATATTAAACTACTCATTTTTTAATTTTTCTTATTGTAAACTAAACTACTGTAAATTTTATTTTTATAATTTGTGGAAAAATTTGAATACGAATTGTTATTAGTTAATATAAAACATTCAAGAAATATTAGTACAGGCACAGTTTTGCACTAAAAGTAATTTTATTTTCAGTAAAAATAAACCTAAAATACAAAATTTGCAAATTTTAAAAATATATAAATAAATAGATAAAAAGATTTAAAAACAAGAAATAAAATCAACAAATTTATAAATTTAATTTATACACTACATACTCATTCATTTAAATTTATTACATTTTTTGCTTTTATTAATGGGTTTTAAATCTATTTATCTATTTATATAAATATTTTAAAAATTAGCAAATTTTGTATTTTAATTTGGTAAATTACTTCAGACATGTCTGTGGTAAACTACTTCAGACTTGTCTGTGGTATATTACTGACGACATGTCTCTGGTAAACTACTCGCGACTTATCTGTGGTAAATTACTGGCAACATGTCATCGAGGAGGCGACAATTGCACCCGCCCTATGACATCGTGTGTTAAATTGAAATTGGGCGGGATACGAAGATGTCGCTTGTAACTTGCCCTTTTGTTGCTAGTAATTTACCGGTAAGTCGCTACAAACAGCGAACTGCTGGGCATATACATATGTATGTATGTATATGTATATTTGTGTGTATGTGCGAGTCAGTACCAGCTCGTCGTCCGCATTATTATTTCCAATTAATTAATGGTTTCAACACCAATACATAAAACTCGTCCTTAATAATAGTTAAGGTTGAAAATGAACTCATAAAAGGATTGATATTTTGATTTTAAATAACATTTTTCATAAATTTTCATAATTAGCTTATTTCACCACCAGCCAGCCTTTCAAAATGGCAGCAAGATGGTAGATGTTAGATGTTGTCAGTGTGAATCGCTATTTCACATCTTCAAAAAATCCCATGCGTTCCGCTTAAATGTGCTCAGTGTGAAAAGGCTATTAAATGTCACTGAAATTAATTTTGTACTATGCCGTATTGCACAAGTAAATTCGAAGATAATTTTACAAATGGATTGTACAAAATTTGTGAATAAGGAAAAAATGCTTCTCTTTTAATAAGATGTTTGGCAAAAAGAATAAATAAATTATTTAACTAGTTGTTCAAAAACTTGTGGCAACTCTACAATGTGAACTTAACGATAGGTGGCCAGTTGCAAACTACAAGCAACTCAATTTTTTTCTATGTTTCCATTTTTAAAAGACGGCTGCTGTATGATGTACCTGCCATTTAAATTTTCCGCCACGTAAACAAACATAAACAACACAGTTGTTTCTGGTCTGAATGAAAACGATTTCAAATCGATTCAAACTCAGTCTAAATCCAGAACACCAGTTGTGGAATGCACTCGATATGACTTTTCAAAACGAGTCGAAATCGGGAACATGCCTGAATATTTATTTTCAGTCTAATTTTCACTCAAGCCAAGTTTCGGATAAACATTTTTTACAAATAGGTACAAACACATTTGTCAATACGCAGCACGCTTAAGTAGCGAAACATATACTCATCTTTAGAATGCACATAAAAATAGTTTACTTCATGCTTTTGCTGATCCTACCTTGTGGCAAACAGACCCATTTATGGAGCACAACGGGAGCGAGCTACCAGGGCTGTCATCATCTCTGACAATGAGTGTGAGTTCGGCAACGTGTGGCAGCGTTATTTCTGAGTTGATTAAGTTGAGTGAGTCAAAGTCTTTGACTCAACAAGAGAATTGTCTCTCAAGCTCACAATGCGCTCTAATAAATTTGATGATGATGATTGTGTAGGTTTGAGTTTAATGCAATGAGTGCAAATTAATGACGACACAAAAAAAGTGATTTTGCTTTTATCTTCAGATTTAAAAAAAAAAAAAATAGCTTAGTTTAGATAGAAACAGAACAAATTTCCATTTTTAAACTTAACGCCTTAAGGCTTAATTTAAAAAAAAAAGTAAAGTGAAAACTCTTACTTAATTGCGTCTAAGTTAGAGAATAATTTCTAATACATTTTTTTTGTTTAAGTTATCAACAAGGGTTATTAAAATTTTTTTTAAATTTTTTTTCTTATCAGGTTAATTTAGTTCAGGTAATTTTGATTTGATTCTTTTATTTTATTTTTTTTTTAATTTTGCTCGTTTTGTTGTTCATATATATATATACATTTGTACACTCAGCTCATTTAGTGCAACAGTTTTAAGACAAGTAACAAAAATAATACTGCCTCAATCAATGAACTTGCAAATACCGCAGCTAAAAATGCTTCCCGATATCCGCTTATGACAACACAAAACTTAAAAAAGTCTGACATAAAACGCTTTCTTTAAAATATCCACAAAACATCCGTCCAAAACATTTTACAACTTACGTCCAACTGGAACCAATCAATAAATTCATGCAAACTAACTTCATACGATTTCTTTAAAACTTCATCTCTGAACAGAATTGACCAAATGAAATTCACAAGACTAAGACTGGGGCACACAAAATTAACTCACCTACACCTTGTCGAAAGAACAACCCCAGACTCATGTCCCATTTGCAATCAAGAGACAACTATAACATTTGAACATATCCTTTTACACTGCACAAGGCTCAGACACATTCGCAACCAAATCCTCAATAACATTAATCCCATCGACATCCTGACCAACCCAACACATAAAACTAGACTAATTGAATTCCTTAAATCAGCAAATATATTCCACCTAATTTAAAATTGAGTATAACATATATATACATACATACATATTTATCATAGTCTGACGGGCAGAAAGCCATCGGAGCCGCCGCTCTTAGTCTTTAAGCTAGTTTATATGTTTGTAAATAAATAAAATACTGCCTCAATAGAAGAGCTGATGACCTCTAAGTCTCACGTAACAAGGGACAGCTTTTACAGACGACACCACCTTATAATATTGCGTCATGTCGAAAACTGACCCTCTCAACGCTAGTGTTCCCAAGAGTTAACTCGCTCAATCACCGCTAAAAGTAGTATTGTATACAATACACTATATACAATAAACACTATAGTGTCGTAAAAGCTCTCCCTTATTGCATGTAGCACAACAATGTGAGTGAGAGGTCTAAAGCTTTTCTGTGGAGAAAGTGCGAATGAGTTGAATTCATTTTTGTTATTTTTGCACTTATTAATTTATTTATAAGCCTACGATTAAAAATATATTTTTTTTTTTCGTCTTTTACTTCAAGTTTTTTGTTTAGCTTCTTAGTTGTAAAATACATTTTACTACTGCCAGAAATTTTAAGACCAGTCTATCCAATACCACGATACATATACGAAAAAAAAAAAAATAAATATCGGTGTGAGTTATTGATTTTCTAAAGAAAAAACCTTTTATTACAAATATGGAGTACTAAAATTGCTTAAAATATTGTTTATAAGACTGGTCTTAAACTTTCTGACGGTAGTGTAAAATGGTTACATTCGATTGATTACTGTTTAAGTAGTTAATTGTGTTAAATCCGTTATATACTCTTTTAATTTAAGCTTAAATTGAAGAAGAGTGAGATGGTCATGAAGCTGACCCCTCGTTGCCACGACACCAACAAATTTCTTTAAGAAGTCTTGATTTAGCCTATTTGTCAAAATATACTCCATTTTATATCTCTCGAACAAATAGGTATATAGGGCATCAAGATTTTCGTTGTTGACCACAATGGCTTTTTGAAAAGGCTCAATTTTATCTGAATTCTCTAAAATTGGTCTACACATGATTTTAGACATTTGGGTCAAAACGCTTCTTTGGAAATCCAACTCTTTTCCATACGGTTGTTTGGTAAGTATACACTTGGCTGTTGCAGGTTTTGAATTGAATAAATCAAACCAATCGTTTGTTAATTTAAAGAAATCAGCTGTTTCGGAAGCATTATTCACATCTAAACCCAAGTTAAGACAGTGCCTGATTGCACTTGCTGTTGTGTCGGAGAACAATTGTATTGCAAGCGTAACGTTTGTTTTTTTAATTGATTTAGTATTGAGATGCTCGTCGGTTATTTTAAATAATGTCGAGAGTTCTGTACTGGAGGCATAGTCCATTGCTTGTTTCAGAGTCTCTGCTGTTAATTTTTCTCCATTAATGATTAGACCAGAATCTACAAAATAATTGCGAAGTAGCTTCATAAGATGTGGCACATCTGAGAATACGAAAATTTTCAGGTCTGGATTCGCGGGATTTTCAAACCAGGTCTTGCCTTAAAAGAAATATGCACGTGTAAAATTTTTTTTATTCCGACTCTTGTAAAACACTTACTGTCTGTTATTCCAAGATCTGCCCATAGCTTTTGATTTTCAGAACCCAAGTCGCAAACTGTGGCTACAATCAGATATCCAGCTTCATGCACTTTTTTTATAATTTTATATAACGTATCCACGCCCATGAGACAGTTGTAGTCAAAAAAAACCGGTTGTTGCCAAGACTTCTTTATGCCACGAACCATAGCAAGTTGCACATGGTTGCTTTTTTTGTGTGCCGTATCTGCAGCAACTTTTATTTCGTCGAAAGCTAAAACACACAGCTTTTCTTCCTCATCCATATCCACATTTTGTCGCATCAAATCGATGACCACATCAAGCGTACCTGCCTCTATTTGAATATTACGCAGCCATCTTTGCAAGGTGCTGATGCTTGGTAAAGGAAATCCTTTTTTATAGAGATGCTTGTAGGCTCCAGGTCCAGCAGCATGAAGACACATGCCGTAAGCTATATCCGATGAATTAAACACCATTCGTTTTCCACCACCTTTCAATATTTTTATTTGCGTTTCTGTAAAAATGTTACTCAGACCCTTCTGCAAAACTTGCATTTCATCTAGTTGCTTGCGAAGATACTTATTTTCCTGCTGCAGCTGACGTACTTTTGTTGTCAAATCCATATTTTCCAGTAAAATGCCGGCAGCATGATTAGCACACCTAGGTAATTAAATAAATTTTCAGTCACAGTTGGAAAAATTCAATTTCATTGTATATTGTCAACTTACTCTGTTTGCGTGGCCATGTTTTTGTGGCCGGTAATGACAATTTCATGCTCCTTTTGTGGTATTGCATTCGGTAATAGGCGCCTCCTTTTATGTACATTGTTTTTGTTAGTTAAAGCCTTCCAATCGCTTTCTTTGAAATGCTTATCGCAAATCTTGCTGTTTAAGCCCAATGTGCAGTCCAGCGATACTTCCCAAAGTTTCCTTTTTATGGGGTCTTTGGGAACATGAACCAAACTTGCATCTTCTTTGTCGATAGTAGCACAACAAGAATTACAGTAAGGCATTTTTTTGCGCACACAATGAAAACTAGCACAGCATTCAACAAAAGATTCATCCGCAACCACCCTTACACGGTAAGTGACAGCTTTCCACTGACGATAAGGTACAAAAAATGAGAATGAGCGCTCGAAAGGCAAGTTAGCGACAAGAGAGAGAATTGTAACTCAAAGAATAATGCACAATAACCAGAGGTGGTGTCGCCAGTAAAAGCTATCCCTTATTGTAGTGAGTGCGAGTGAGAGGTCAAAAGCTTTACTGTTAGGAGAGCTCTCTAAGCATTTCTTTGTGAAAGTGAATAAGATAGATATATGTTTTGTTGATGTTTGTAAATAAATAACAAAGAATAATTCGGATTAATAAATTTTATTATAGTCTAATTTTAACAAGTTTACTATTACCCATAACTTTTTACTTTTGGTTTTGTATTGCAAGTTTCGTGTTTAGAAAACAAAACACACACTGCTAAAAATTTCTTCCGCGACCAACCTTACTCGTTCACAGCAAGTTTTGCACTGATGATAAGGGCTACAAAAGAGAGAGTGAGCATTCGCACGACATCACCTTATTATTCCACCATGAACCAGAGAGCGCGTGTGCGTGCGAGAGCATGGTAGAATAAACAAGGTATGCTATTCCCGAAAAATTTTCGCAACTCAAACCTTATTTTAGTTTCGTTGATATTTTTCACGAGGAAGGTTGTTTCCGCGCATAGTTTTTCAGCATTTACCGTAATTTTGTGCAGCGGTAAAAAAATAAGCCACTCTAGTTGCAACCAGCAGCACAAAAAAAAATTTTTAATATGCTTGCCTACGCACAACAACAGCAATGGGGGTGGTTTCGCTCTCTCACTTTTTCGCTCAGACTAAAAATAAGGTTTCAGTGCAGTGAATAGCATACCTTGTTTATTCTACCATGGTGCGAGAGAGGAAAACATCTATTCCAGTGGTGGGAAAAACTCATTTAAACAAAGATTTCTTTGAATGAGCATGGCGAAATAATACTATTTATATCAGAGGTGCCCAAACCATGGTGGATGTATAATTACACTATGGCCCAAACGCTTCTTATGGAAGAGCAAAAACCGATACGTATAAAGAAAAACACTAACACATTTAAAGTAAACAGTTATTTCGGTTTATTTTGTGCCCTGAGAAAAATTGAATGTACATTGAATGAATGAAAAAAAATTATGGTACATATATTTATATCAATATTTTGTTCAGCTAATGATAGTTTTAATAATGGCGCCAAATGTTCGTTTGTTAATCGACTTCTCAGTTTATTTTATAATATTAATAAATCTTAAGCTTGAAAACGCTCATTCACAAATATATGTGCTTTCAAAAATAAATAAAATTCGCAAGAGATTTCCCGAAAAAAATCTATTCATGATACACACAACACGTACAAGTTTGTTTTATTACCACCGGACTTTACAAAAAATATATACATATTTTATTCATATGTTTTAACCTACAGCCAGCTTCTTTCTGTTATATACATTGCATAAATCTAGTATACCCTTTGTACCTAAAGGTACATAACTTAGTACTTTTTGTTTGCAAGCAACGCCGTAAAAGTCCCATTTAACAAGTTTTTCAAAAAAATAGCGAATGAATCTAATACCGATTTTTTTGAGTGCATGCTCAAACGAAAAACAACAACGAAATCATATTGAAAATTCGTGGGCCAACAACAAATGTACGCATAGGTTGTTTTTGTGCTCACGAGATCAGAGAGCAAAGAGAGTAAGAGGGAGTAAGTCAGAGAACGCGCGAAATTGTTTTTGTAGTTTGTATTGGCATTGAGTGATATACAGTTAGGGCCGTACATATACACTAGTGATGAGAAATATTTTCATACGTACCTGTGATTTGTCACAAGTATTTTAATGTAACGGGTCGTATCAGTGACAAGTATTTTGTCACGGTGACGAATACTCGTGGCTAACATTAGCTGTTACAAAATATGCTGCCAGTATTTTCGCACCAATAGCGACAAAATACTGCGAGAGTATTTTGGCACAGTCACAACCCAAGGTGACAAAATACTCGTTCCTAACCAATAGTAATAAAATACTGCAAGAGTAAATACTGCAGGTAAATACTTGGCGCGTATTTTGCATTTTGTATATTATATTTCATATAGAAAAAACGCTAAGAATTTTGACAGCGTTTTTAGTTTTCTTTCACGCGGTTTTTCACTGCTGCGTATTAGCCTTAAGTTATGAACGGTTACAAAATAGGTGGCTAGTATTAATGAATACAATAGTTTTGAGGTATTTGTTGCAATATGAAGATGGGTCACATGCAAAGTAAGTGCCCAGTCGTTGAAGAGACAAGTGCCTTTAAAATTTTTGTGAGCGTTAAATAGTAAATAATAACATGGACAGAAAGACAAGTGAAATTTGGAAATTTTTCAGTGTTTTAGATGATAATTTTGCATCTTGCAAGCAATTTATCTTAACATATCCAGAGGAAACATCCAACGTGTGGATTACCCAAAGCTGTAAGATATTTATTTTTTATAAACTATAAATTTTATAATTTTTTTGTTTTTAAGACCAACAAACAAACACCAGCCAACGTAGTTGAGACTCAGCAAGTAGCTACTATATCACGAACGCATTGCCAGCCATCAATTGAAACTATGTTCTGTGGGCAAGCAATTTCAACTGTAAAAAAAAATAGTATCGATAATGCTATTTGTAAACTGTTTGTGTGTGACCTGCAACCATTTAGTATGTTGGAAGATAAGGGCTTCCGCGAAGTTGTGCAAGAATTAAATCCGGCATATAGGCTGCCAAGTCGGCACACGGTTTCGCGTACGATGATTCCGGCTATGTACGAAGAGTGCGTTCTCAGCGTTAAAGAGATTATTTCAAAAGGCGAGCACTTTTGTTTGACAACCGACTTTTTATTTTTTTTTTATTGGCATAACTGTTCATTTTCTTTCAACGGAATTTAAAATGATCTAGTTTCTCCTGGAATGTGCCCCTTTACAAGGCGCCCACACATCGATCAACCTAGCAACAACATTAGAAGCTGTGATCAAGGAATGGGGCATTTCCAACAAAATAAAATTTGCGGTATCAGACAATGCCAATAACATAAAAACTCTGCAATCAAGGTCAATTTTTTACCATTTTTTTTGTTGTAGTGGACCAAAACTGTTTATTTTTGCACACACAGAAGTATACAATCGAGTCGAATTCCTTTGCCATTAAAAAGTACATACTTAAAAGCATAATAAAAATCCGACATATTATTTCGTAAAAATTTTATTATGTACTCGGTGTCACGGTCACGACCTTTTGTCACTGATATTTTTTTGTCACAGTCACAGTTGTCGCTGTGGCTGCAAATTCACAGTATCGCTCATCACTAATATACACGCGCATTGCTGCCATTACAAAAAAAAAAAGAGCCAGATGAGCTATGGTACTCAATCGCATCTTCCGTGAGCGCGTAAATTTTATTGTTATTTACTGGCTCTGTAAAGTTAATAGGCAATAATGGCGTCTCGCTTCTTTTTTTGGGTATTTTAATATCTATCCACGGCACTTCTTCTACTTCGACATTACCACTAGATGTCAAAAGTTCTGTATTACGAGCTGTATTCAAGGAAATGTACTTTAAAATTTACGAAAATTGTACTAAGAACATAAAGATCATCCATAAACTACGTGACGATAATTTTCATCACGCCATCAGGTGTTAGTTTTTGGAACGACACAAACATGAAGCTATAACAAATTGATGGAAAAAAACTTATTATTTGAAGCACTAAAAGTTTTAAATAAATGAAGAAAAATTTTCGAGAAAGTATTTTCGCATTCTATACTTAAATTGTACAGAGGATGGGTGGTCATGTAAACCTCCTCGTGACCGAATAGCACCAAAAAAGTTTTTCAACAAATCTTGAGAAAGCCTGCTAGTTAATATGTATTGCATGTTGTAATTTTCTTTTAAATATAAATGCAGTTCCATCAATGATTTGTTGCTTACAAGTATACCCTTTTGAAATGGAAGGCATTTTTTAACATTTTTTGGCAAAAATTCGTTGGTAGAAGACTTTTTTGTGTTTGGCACTATTTGGGAGGACATGAGACTATTTATTTTTAACAGAATATCTGTCTGCAGGTCAAGATGTTTGCCAAATGGCTGTTTGGCTGGCAAGTTTGCTGTTGGCAATTTTGAGTTAAATACGTCAAACCAGTCATTAACAAGTTTTATAAATTGCGCTGTTTCTGTTGCATTTTTAATATCTAATCCCAACGAAAAGCATCGTATAATGGCATTAGAAGTCGTATTTGACAGCAGCTGAGTGGCCAATTTCACCCGCTGCCTACCAGAGTTGTGGACATTAAGATGCTCCTCAGTTACTTTCCACAAAATGGACACATCTGATGCAGAGCAATGGTTCATAGCTTGCCTAACAGAGTAGGCCGTTAATAATTTGCCATTTATAAGTAGGCCAGAATCAAGGTAATGGTTGCGCACTAGCTTGATAAGCTGGGGTATATCCGCAAACATAAATACTTTTAAATTTTCATTTGACGGATGCTCAAACCAAGTTTTGTCTGAAAAAAAAACAAATTTAATAAATTTTCCAAAAATCTATCTTAAGTTTTATTACCAGGTGAAATTCCCAACTGTGTCCACAAACTGCAATTCGTAACTCCCATATCTGACACTACTGCTGCGACATGGTAACCTGCGTTGTACAGGTTCTCAATTATACAGTGCAGAATCGTTACCGTCATTGGCATATCAAAGTCGAAATAAATTGGTTGCTTCCATGATGTTCGTAGGCCCTGTACCATCGCGACTTGAACATTATTTTGCGGAGGGCAGACAGCTTCAATAGAGGGGTCCAACTCATATGTTGACGCAATTTTCATCTCGTCGAACATAAGTGTGCAAACTCTGTCATCGTCGGCAATAGACACATTTTTGCTCATCAAGTTAACAACAACATCTTGTAAGCCAGGCTGAACTTCTACAGACTGACACCACTTTTGCAGTGTCGACACACAAGGCAGTGGAAATCCTTTTTTATACAAATGCTGATATGATTGCGGTCCAGCAGCATGTAGGCACACAGCATACGATATATCAGCTTCAGACCACCACATTTTTCCTCCACTTTGTAGGCGTGTTATTTGAGTTGGCGTAAAAATTTTACTTAGCGAGTTGTTTAAGCTATTAAATTGGTCCACTCGTTCTTTAAGAAGCTTGCATTCCTTTTCCAACTCTTTTATTTTTAGTTTTAAACGTATATTTTCCAACGCAATGCCACATTCTACGACTTCTTTTCTGTATATTTAATGATTTTCAATTAGTTGTTATACATATATACCCTGGTTGCAAGTAAGAAAAATAAAACAATACTTACTCTGTCTGCGAACTAAAATCATATTTATTTGCATTGAAAGACGACGGATAATGTTCTGTGAATTGAAATGCCTGTTTTTGCAATTGAGGTACAGCATCCGCGCGCAGACGTCGGCGCTTAGTACCACTGGTGCTGGTTGCAAAATAAAAATCACTTTCTTGAAAATGATATTCGCAAATCCGACTTTTTTCTTTAAATACTGTGCCAGTACATTGTGCCCACAATTTCCTTTTTTCTTCATTTTTAGGTACTTGCACACGCTTTGTGCGTTCGTCGCATTTGCATTTGCAGACACAACAATAAGACATTTTTGCAGTAAGAGAAAATCACAAATGAAAAACACTGCAATGAATATTAAATTGTTAATTATATTCATTGGCTTCAGAACAATATTTGTTGCTATGTCGTATTAACACAATTATACTTAATATGTACATGTGTATGCGTGCTAATGCTTCAAATAAAAATATGCAATATTTGTTGTTGTCGTATATACACAATAAATAGAAACAGCGCTTGCGTTTACATACATACATACAATAAAAAAAGACGCGTAGCGACAGCCGACACAACCTACCTCATAGACATTCGCAACGAGAATGAAAAGTATGGCCCCAGTAAAGAGAACCTTGCGACTATCTTACACTACCCATGGTGGAATAATATAAGGTGGTGTCGACAGTAAAAGCTATCCCTTATTGTATGCATGGTGGAATAATAAGGTGATGTCGTGCGAACGCTCACTCTCTCTTTTGTAGCCCTTATCATCAGTGCAAAACTTGCTGTGAACGAGTAAGGTTGGTTGTGGACGAAATTTTTAGTAGTATGTGTTATGCTTTCTAAACACGAAACTTGCAATTCAAAACCAAAAGCAAAAAATTATAGGCAATACCTTATTTATTATACCATGCGTGCGAGCGAGCAAAAATATGTACATATTCCAGTGGTGGGAAAAACGTACTCAAACAAACATTTCTTTGTGTGAGCATGGTGGAATAATACTATTTATATTATTAGTATTATTCCACCATGAGATCAAGAGGTACTGAGTGAGCATAGGGTTGTGTTCGTTTCCGGTTGCTGTACATTTTTTGTTTGTTTTTATGTATGTACATATATAGGATAAAACAAAAGTCACCCGATTCAATTTAAAACATTTTTTTATTAAGATGATAAGGGCAAAATTATTTATCCTTTTTTTTTGAAAGCATGAAGTTTGATATCCAATTAAATGATTTGGGATTAGAGTTATAATCAATTAAAAATCGTACTAGTCGATTTGACTAACATGTGGACAAACGCATAAAAAATAATGTGTGGTCAGCAGGGTTATTATTATAATGTATCTTCTGTTTCGGAACTACGCTCATCATTCAATTTTTTAGACCATCTCTGTATTGTTCGCACATTAGGCAAGGGATATCCTTTTTCCAATAGCAGCTTGTACGCGCGAGGACCACGTGCTTTAAGGGATTGGGCAAATGATATGTCTTCACGGCTCCATTGGACGTTGCCACCTTTAATCATTTGCCTTATTTGTGAGTCTGTAAAAATTTTCTGCATAGATTCAGTCAACTTCTCATAGTTTTGTATTTTTTTAAAAAGTTGCTTATTTTCCTGTTCTAGCGCATTATTTCGCCGTTGTAAATTTAAATTCTCAAGTGCTATGCCAGCGTCAACAACTTCTTGACTAGAAATTATATTTAATAAAATACAAAAGAAAACATTGTGGTTAAGACGCACTTACATTGTCTGTGTACTGGAATCCTTCACTCCTGAATTGGTTGCTAGTGCTTCATCTTCTAGAAGTTTGGCTTTTGGTACGGAATTCGGTAGTAAACGCTTGCGTTTTTTTCCAAAATAAAAATCGTCCTCCTCAAAATGTACATCACAAATTCTATGGGCTTCTGTTAATGATACACCAGTAGCATTGCACCATATTTTTCTTTTCACCTCATCTTTCGGCACTTTTCTTAACTGAACATTTGATACATTGCATCGGCATATAACGCAATATTGCGTTGACATTTTCATACGTATTGAATTATGTTTTCCTGAAATTTATATTCAAGTTAAACAAATATTTGAACAAAACTCTGTTTGGTTTTTGTTTCTGCGAAATATAATCTACAACAGCAAACACATTTGTTACTGCGCAGTACACTTAGAAAGGGTAAAAATCACACAACAACAGCATACACATTTTTGTGTGTATTCATTCACATATGGATTTTGCCAACGGCAAACGAGCTGCTATTCGACAACTTGCGCCAGATCAACCTTCCTTACCTAGTCTTGAAGCAAACTGAGCCGTATATGCTGCTCAACGTGAGAGAGCTGCCAGGGATGTCATGTTCTTTTATAAGCGCAACATGCGCTCCGCCATGATATAATAATAAGGTAACCGGAGCAACGGAAACATATACAAATTATTATATAATCGAATAGTCCTTTTGTTTCTCTTTAACAGCAAAACAATTAAAAAACGCATAATATATACATACATACATATGTACCAGCGAAAACAAACACATTTTCATATGTTTTTGCCTGCCCTCTTGCTATATCTATCCCTCTACAATGTTTCTTTTCGCTCACACTCGCTCACCACCTCGTAATTCTTCATTCCCTTTTGACATGCATACGTCGGAGCTTGCCACTACGTTATTATTATACCATGTTATTGCCTGCCCTCATGCTACATCACTCTCTCTCGTTTTTTATCGCTCACACTCACATGCCTTCGTTATTCTTCATTCTCTTTTGACATGCATACGTCGGAGCTTGCTGCTACCATGCGCTCGGCAGCTGACTGTTGCTAAATTGAGTGAGTTAAAGACTTTGACTCAAAGAGTATTTGTCGCTCTCTCTCTCTCGAATTTGATGATGATTTTAAAAGGTGCCATCCAGTCAAATGTTTTTAAACCGCATATAAATATTATGTACATATGTCTGTAAATATTGTTTTTTCTGTATGAAGAATCCTTTGATTATAATTGCTTTCAATTTTTTTTTTTTCTTATGTACATCTAGGTTAAGCTGCCAAGATAGGTAGCAGAGAACTAGTTTAATTTTATTGTATACAAGAACAAAAAATTGACTGCAGTTGTCTTCAGTTTGACCAGAAGTTGGGAGATTAAATATGCTAAAAAGGTTTAAGCTAAATACACCCAAGAATCAATATTTTTTGTAGTTTTAGAGAAGAAAGTCTCTGAACTAACATAACACGCGTGGATAGGGCTCAAAACTCTCTGCGCTCTTGCTGTAAGTTATTTTAAGCGAAATGAATTTTGTATCTCTATCGTAGACTCGTCCAGATGCTATCATTGGATATTGTCAAGCTGCTCCATAGTTTTCTTAAAATATAAGAATTTTATTTTTGCACGCAAAATATTTTTAGTTTAATAAATTCGTAAAACGCTAAGATAATGAATGAAATTAAAAAATTCAAAATGTATAGCTTTACAAACTAAGAAATATTCAGAAGAGCTTCAATTTTGAAATATGATAAGTCTAGCAAACAAAGCCACACTGGTTATCTGGAAGGCAGGTTCTTCAGACGAGTCGAGCTTGTTGCCTTTTTTAAACTCTCCTTGCAAAAAAGTGTTTAACTTGCAGCAGAAAATGCTCTGTAGACGAAAATGCCGGTTGTAGGTTATATGCAACATTTTCAAAAACTTTCGTTAATAAACTGCATAAAAATAGGACTTTATGTAAGTACACACTCGTTAAAATCACCTCATTTTTTAAGTAGCCTCATGTTAGATTAATAAGCTAAACTATATACACTTTTTATGCCCTATACCTTATGGTACATACAAAGGGTATATGTATTTAGTTTGTGCAAGCCGAAAACGTATGTAACATACAGAAGGTGACATCGGAGACCCCCCAAAGTTACCTAAAGTATGATCATGATGACTAGAAAAGCCGATATACCCATGTCCGTATGTCTGTATGAACGCCTCGATCTCAGAGATGGTAAGAGCTGGAGCAAAGAAATTTTCAGATTAGGTGCGTTATCTGTCAGGGGAGACAAATTTATTTTATATTTTCGATATCGGGGATATATTATATAGCTCCCATAGGGGTGTTTCAGAGGACCTCGAAACCTCCGTTGTTTTACCGTTATTTCACATTTAAAAGCTTATAATTATGCGGAGTTTGAGCCGTGTTTATATTTACCCACATTGACCCTACCATATTTGATCAAAATCGGTTGACTATATCATATAGCCCCCATAGGACCGATCGGTCATAAAAAGTGTTTGATGCAAAACTAGACTGATTTTTGTTTCTTTATGAAAATATCGTAATTAAATTTGGCAATTAAAATATCATTTCGAGTTCTTTAGTTCTTTTCGGATTTAATTGCAATGTGGTGTTACAGAGTATTAGTGATGCCAGATCGTGGGAACTGAACTCACGTATTCCACATAGTAGCGGAGTAAGGGTAAAGGAAAAAATATCAGTATAAATCAGTATAACTTATTTTACATTGCTTACAAGTTTTTTTTATATTAATTATTGCTTAATTTGAGTTAGTAAATTTTGATTACTTATAATCGGCTCTTTTTGCTCCGAGTGCTCTTTCCGTTATTTTTTGCAAGTGGCGCCAGCTAGACGCACACGCAAAAAGTTGTCTTTCCGTTATTTTTCGTGCCCACCGCTGCTTATAATATGAAAACATGTTGTCTATTCCAGAGTGCAGTATGTATTTATATTTATTACACTCATTGCTCTTAAGTGATCTCTATAAGTGCTGAGATACTTGACGTTTTCTCCAGTATCAAAGCAGGTGCATAATACATACTTCGTATAATAATGATGAAAGACGTTTAAAATGATTAAATAAATCTGCTTCATTTATTTAAGTGTTAATATTTATTTCTGGGCAAATTCACATTGTTCGTGGAAAAATTCTCACATTATTTTTATTGTAATAAAAGTTAGATGATTAATATATAATAATATTGCAAAAATCTTTCAAAGTGAGCCGAAAATATTTTTTTCAAAAAATATAGTCACTACTTTCCGTAGCTCTGAAAAAAACAAATTTTAAATAATAAAAACATTAAATTGTGAATTATAAAAAAGTTCTTTGCTCCAGGTGTTTATAGTGTTATTTACAACTTCTCTGGATTTTTAGCAGATTCTTGACTCGTTGAATTCTTGAGCCTGTAGCTGAAAGATGTAGATTATAAAAGGGTGAAGGATGAACAAAGACAGAAAAGTTGAGACAAAACCATAACCTTAACACGGTGGATGATGTCCAAGATGAGGGGGAATGCTGGTGACCCATCTGCACGCACCTCTGCTTTAACTTTTTTCCAGAATGCGATCACTTCTGTGTCGCATTTGTGTCGAAACACGGCCTTTCATTTTCGAAACTCGTCATGAACTGCTACAGTGCTCTTATTGAAAAGTCTTATTGGTCTGTAGGAGTAAGTTTTCTCTTTGATGGATTTGAGGCAAAAGCGTCGAGCGGTTGGCCTTTTGATATTACCATTATCCACTCCAGTATTTTATTTATTTATTAAGATTAACTTATAATTAAAATTATAAGAAACCTAGGATTAATTTTAAGCCGTAGCATCAGTGGCATTCAGCTTATCCACTACAGTAATTAGAGCACAAAACTTGAAATCCTTGAAAGGACATCATCACGATCCGAGGAAAGCGCTACAATTGGAAGGGAACTCAAACGAATTACGGCCGCCATCTTCCAGGTCTAAGAGCTACTGTGATCCCAAGAACCAATAAATGTTGGATCCAAGTGAGCCTTAGGTACCTAAAATTATTGTTTTTCGGATGCCTCCAGAGAATGATTATAAAGAGGAAATGGAAAAAACAACAGGGCTGAGCATTTCTAGAAATCTTAGACCTACTGCCCCATGTATAGAAAGGATTTTTTTTAGAGCAGTAAACAAAAAAAAGACTTAGAACAAAGACCCTAACGATCCCTGAAAGTTTCATCCATTAAGTATTTTTTTTGCAATAAACGTCTTTTTTGAGCCTTCGTTTACTGTACTATTTGGTTTCCCACTAAATAACTTTTTACTCGCAATAATTCAAAAATAAGACGCGAGCTGAATAGAAACAAATAAAACTGCGGTAAACATACTTATAAGAAAATGTAACAATCATTTATTTTTTTATTATAGCATAACTTTTTCAAGTTTTGTTTTAAAATAAACTATGCTAGCGACAGCTTGACAACCCTATATTGCTCATCTATAGTATTCTCTTTCGATAATGACATACAAAATAACTCGCTCACTGTGCTCAGCCACGCATAAAAATGTATAGTTCTGGTCAAAAGCTTTTGAGTTTTGACATCATGTTTCAGTACTGAACGATTTTCGGGGCAGCTAAAGTATCGTCTACAGCCAGTGTTTATTTTGAATTGCAATCAAAAAAGATTATTTGGATTATGCTTTAGCTCTATGACTAAGATTAGCGTATCTCAATGCCATCAACAAGTACATTTGAATTTGATCGACCGGATCCGGTTTATTACAGCGGAGAGACGATTAATGGACGCGTCGTGCTAAGAACGCGTTCCAGTAAGACTGTGAATGGTAAGCAGCAAAAAATTAAATTCCACAATTATAATAATATCTGCTCGGGATACCACTGTTTTATGCAAAATCGAACTCATTTGACTTATTTAAAAAAATATAAGCCGACTAAATTTAATAAGTATAAATAGGTAACCAGCATTAACTCATTTGCTCAAAAATTGTAAGTCTATTCTTGTCGTACCAATTTGGACCTGCCTCTCAAAAAATAATACGACAGTCAAAAATGTTTGCGATAGAAAGCCAATAGTAATGATAAAGGTGTAGTCTTAATCAAGTGCTAAGCAGCAAGCGGGAGGAAAGCAAAAGGCAGGGCACGTTTCTTATTTGATTAGAATTTGTTTGGGGTTAGACATTAAAGAGCCAAAAACGAGCATATATGGACAAAATGTCATAAAAATACATAAGTATAAAGATTGAAATATTAAATTATAGGGTTCTACGCTCTGCGCGGTGATGAGAAATTTATTTTCACCACAAGGGCAATTTTCTACTTCAATATCGGTTTTTTTCTATTTTATTTCTGAACATTTTTCGTTTTAACACATTTTTGATCGACTGTTATGATCTTGCATATGTCTGACTTGCCGCTGCACAGTAGGTACGACGCGTCGTGACGATCCTAAAAGCCCAGTTGAAAGTGAAGGAAGTTCTCAATTCGAAAGCTTCCATGATCTCAACCGATCTGCCAGTTAAATTAATACGAATTTAAGTTTTTTCATTCTGCATTCGCCGTAACGATTAGCAAGTTACAATACTAAGTCTATTTATCTATCAAAATCTATTCATTTTCGAATATTTCGCTTACTAATTTATTTGTTCGTTTTTTATCATGTTATTCATTAGCTATCGTTTGGTCATCGTTCTAAATAGTACATTTAATTTTATGATTCAATTGTTTTAACTTGTAACCATAATCGCTAACATTTTTTTTCAAGAACTCTCATATAATAAAAGAACACGATCTTATTTTTCTTAAAACTTACATTAATATAGAAAAAATATCCCTCAAACGACTTTCAATCAATTAGTTATTAAAAACTTAAATTTGTATGAGCTTATTTATTTATTTAAAAAATACTTACCGGCTGCTGAGCATTTTGCTTGCGTAGAGCATAAATTCCCATTTTTTTAGTGAAAATTTTTGTTAGTCACTTTGCCCTTTTACCAGTCAAAAAGGACACCTCAGTTTTTTTTTATTTTTATTATGCATTGAGTCAAATGAAAGTTTCATTAGCTTTAAAATCCTCCTTCGGATAAAATCCTGTATCTGCACTGAAGGCATACATAGAGCGTATTTGTGATACTAGATCGTCGGAGTCGGCAGGGCTAACACGTGTGCGGACGAGAAAAATTTTATTCCGGTTGTGAAAAGTAAAAGATTGCAATAATTATATTAATAGACAAGTCCCCATTCGTGGCATATCTCGAGCATAATAGCTCATGTGGTTACTGTTGAAATGAACCAAATTGTATGTAATAATCGAACTAGCTCTGTTCATACTAGTTCCTAGGTTCTTGACCATTAACACTAGATCATAAGTACATATCAGTAACTCATAAACTACCGCACATAAAACAACACAATTAACTCTGCGCAAAATAAGCATCAATAAAATATCAATAGTTACTAATTAGGGTATTCACGCTTTGTGTTGAGATGAGCACTTGAGGAGTTGAGGAAAAAGTGCTCAGGCCAAAGCGTGAATCCCTCCTGTTGAGTTTTTGTGCTGAGTTGAGCACTTTTCTTCTTCTTTCCAGAGTTTGTTTACATTTGTAAATTGGTACAAATTACATTAAAATACAAAAATTTGAATTAAAAATGCCGAGTCAAAGCATAAAATCTATTTAAACTAAACCTGTAGCTAAAGTAGCTATGTATTACATCGATTTGTATTATTTTATTGCTACGAAAATGAAATATTTGCATAAAATCCGTATTTGATTTTGTGCTTCTTCTTCTTGTGTTTGTTTAAATTTGCAAAATGCTGCAAATTATCTTCAAAATTTTAAATTTATATTTCAAAATGCCAAGACAGAGCGTAGAGTCTATGCTGCTTGAAGCTGTTGCTCAAAAGGCTTTGGATGAAATCTATTTTATTGAAGGTTCGTCTGCTAAAACGAATTCATTGCAGAAAAACTAAATTTTGCTTAATACAGAGACAATGGGGGTGCGTGGCGCCGCACAAATTGTCGAAGTTCTAGATAATTATCATGAGAACATGAATGCAATTATACTCTCGCATCGCGGTGACCACTTCCATATCCCCAAGTCAATTGACTGGCGCCAGAACGTGGTCCGTTCCTTGGACGAAACTCGATTTGTTCAAATGCTGAGGGTAACTCTACAATAGTTCCAGCATATATTAAGCCTAGTACAGCACCTGAATTTTCCAATTCGCATGCATTGTTACTCTTTTATTTGCTTAAGCTCCAACAACAAGTAATAATGTCAAACTCACTTAATTTCGCACAAAAAACGTTTTTGTACTTGCGTTAATACAATTTGATTATTTGAAATTTGGTGCTCATTTTTTTTTTAGCGAGTGTAAGGCAATTCGTTGTTTTTCATATCACGAAATGACTAAAAAATAACAAATGGTTTCAGTGCTGAAAATGCCGCAATTATCGCATTATGCTACAATTTTTGCTCAACTCAACAGCAAAAAGTAAACTAGGGTCTGGGCTGAGGAAAAGTTGAGTTGAGAGTTGAAACGCAGGGTTGTATTTCGCCACGCATTTTGTTTTTGTAAAAGTGCTCAACTCCTCAACTGCTCAACTCAACACAAAGCATGAATACCCTGAATCAGGGATGTCCAAACCCTGCTTATGGAAGAGCAAAAACCAATACATATAAAGAAAAACACTAACACATTTAAAGTAAACAATTACGGTTTATTGAGTGCACTGAAAAAAATTGTATGTACATACTCATAAGAGTGGTAAAAATATTGAAAAAAAATTATGGTACATATATTTATAAAGAACTTAAAAATTGGTCAATATCAATATTTATTTTAGTTAATGATAGTTTTAATAATGCCTCTAAATATTCGTTTGTTAATCGACTTTTCAATTTTTTTTTCAAATTAATTTTAAGCTTGAAAACGCACATTCACAAATATATGTGTTTCCAAAAAATTCGCAAGGGATCTCCCGAAAAATATCTATTTACCACCAGATTTTACAAAAAATATATATTTTATTCATATGTTTTTACCAATAGCCACTTTCTGACTGTTATATACATTTCATAAATATTGTATACCCTTTATATCTTAAGGTACAGCTCCATAACTACTTTTTGTTTGCAAGCAATGCCTTAAAAGTCCTATTTAACAAGTTTCCCAAAAAATAGCGAAAGAATCTCATGCCGATTTTTGTGAGTGCATGCTCAAACGGAAAGCAACAACAAATTAGTACATTGAAAACCTGTGGGCCAACAACAAATATACGCAAGGGTTGTTTTTGTGCACTCGAGATCAGAGAGCAAAGAGAGTAAGAGAGAGAGTTAGTGAGAGAACGCTCGAAATTGTTTTTGTAACTTGCATTGGCACTGGGTGATATACAGTTAGGGCCGTGCATGTACACACGCATTGCTGCCTATGCCTAAGAGCCATTACAAAAACAAAAAGAGCCAGATGAGCAATGGGCCTGGACATCCCTGCCCTGAATAATTCAAACATCGAGTTCAATAGAAAAAGAAAAAGTGTGGCTATGCAGTTAAATAACGAAATGAAGCAGTCGCGAAACAATTATTACGCTCTCCTTGACGACAAATCGGAGCTGCAGTGTGATGAACAATATCTAAAAGAATTTGAAAAACACGTATCTGATTGTCAGATGACCAAAAATCCACCAATAACAACAGCTGCTAGTTAAACAGCTACATCAGCAGGTGTTTCAACGCAAAGAAGTGAATCCAATCAAAGCCAAGCAAAAACTCAAGTTAACAATAAAAAAGTTCCCCCGATAGTCACATATGAAATTCAAGCTAACAAATTGATCGAATTTTTAACCAAGGGACTAAACATAAAAAATTTCTAAATAATAGAAAATAGTAATACTTAACAAACTATTTTCTTACCAGACATGGACAAGTACGGAAAAGTTCAAGCCTACCTCATAAAAACAAAAGTAAAATTTTACACATATACGCCAAAGCAAACAAAGCTCAAGACCTTTTGTTGAAGGGCCTGAATTCAAATACCGATGCCGAAGCGATTTTGGAAGATCTAAAACGAAGTCAAACCGATACCAACAATTTGTAAAAGTGGGTGCATTTACGACTAAAAACTCTGTTAGAAATAACTAGGCACTACCAATTTTGATAGTGCGAATTACAGCTGATAGCAACATTAACGAGCTTAAATTAATCAAAAGCGTGCTGTATAGATGTGTACAATGGGAGCCTCTGAAGCGTCCAGAAATTACTCAATGCCGCAACTGCCAAGGCTTCTTTCATAGCGCGGCTAATTGTTTCTTGTAGTGCTGGAGAAAACATCGATGGTATTGCGATGCATCGATGTATCGAAGTTTAAAATATCTATATATCGATGTTGGCCAACAGAGATGTTTCTCCAGCACTTCTGCACTCATCAAATGGCTATTTAGTAGTACTGGAGAAACATCTCTGTTTGCCAACATCGATATATAGATATTTTAAACATAGATGCTATTTTCACTATTGTTGATTTAGATTCTATTCTGATTGATTTGCTCTACGTTGCTAAGCAACAGACACGCAGTTGAGATGGTGCGTGGCTTCGGCTCTTGTTGTTGTTGTTGTTGACGTCGAGCAACGTCAGCGTCGCATACGTCACTGCGGCAGAGAAAACTTCAATGCATACGCAAAAAAAAAAGTGAGTGTATTTTGTGCCGACCACTGATTTAGAATGAATGAGTTAAACATTATTTCATTAAACGTAAACTCTTTGATTAGACTTAATAGAAGGATTGACTTGTGCAACTTTTTAGAGAAATACAAGTCTGATATTCTTCTCTTGAACGAAACCAAGTTAAATCATAGACATAAATCATACTTCAAAAACTACCACTTTATAAGGAAGGAAAGGGCTAATTCAATGAGATCGGGAGATGCAGCCATTAAAACACATATTAAACATAAAGTATACAGCAATATTACACTTGAATCTTTTGAGTTCTTGGAAACTTGTATTGTTAAATTACCAATTCGAGATAATAGTTGTTTATTTATAATTTCTGCCTATTATCCAAGTGGAAATAATAGTGCAGCCTTCCATTATTTAGTTCGCTTAATTTAAAAGATTTGAATAATTACTACATACTAGCTGGAGACATTAATTGTAAACAAACTGATTGGGGAAATGCTCTGAGTAATCCTAATGGGAATATCCTTAAAAATTAGATTGACTCGAAGGGAACGAATTTTAAATGTGAACTTTATGCGTCATCTGCTCCTTCATTCCCACGTTCTCAATCATTTTTAGACATATGCTTAGCAGACGTTAGAATTCATATTCTAAAAGAAAATTCTACAGTTAACTGTCTTAAAACGCTTGACTACGACAGTGATCATAATGCTGTGAGGAGGCAAATAGCCACCTCACAACGTTAGTTAGTTTTGCCAATAGGGCCATAGGGCCACTGCTTGGACAGCTTGGTGAAAGTACTCTCACCAATACCAACAATGGCTGGAGAGAGTACTCACACTATCAAAGAGTAGCAGCAGCAGCTTTGGCGCGCTGGAGTCGCGTTGGTATTAGTATAAAAAAACCACCAATACTAGGGAAAAGATAGCGGCCAGGATTTTGGCGCGCTTAATAGGTAGGAGTATTAGTGAGTAGGAGAAAGTAGTGGTGTATGAGTATGAGTGTAGAGTAGGGAATAGGGATAGTTGCAGGTAGGGTGTGCTCTGTCTTTTTAGGAAAAATTGGTAGTTAGATAAGCAGAGTACAGTTTAGGAGTCGTTAGTATAGGTTTGGGCGGGAATTCCAGGATTTGGCGGCGATCGTGTCCCTATATAAGGCGGAGGAGAGTCAAGAACTAACCGACGAGGTGACAACGTAGACCAAAATAAAGAGCCAAGTGAAGAGATAAATCATATTTTTTTTTAAAGTGAATTAAATAATTTGTGTAGTGGAAAAATCTGCAAAGAAAGTATAAAGTTAGTGCCGAAACCTTTTTCAAGGCGTTTTCGCGGAATACCCATAAAGTTCCTTGTCTGCTAAAGACAGGAGAGTATAGACACTATAATAAGTAGCGCACCGGGTGCGACCGCCTCGGAGTATCAACGATCCGCCAACCAAACTAAGCCAAAATAAAGGGCTACCAGGAAAACATCTGGGTGAGCGTATCGCCAATATTATTTTAATTTAAGTTGACTGAACATTGTTTTATTAAAGTTAACTGAACATATTGTATTTGTACAAATATTAACTATAATATTTGTTTTGTGTAAAATAGCGTGCGTGTCGGCTCAACTTAAGTGTTGTGAAAAGATACCGCAAACGGGGGAGAATATATACTTAAAAATTAAAGCAAAAGTGTCTTTGTTCAAGATTATCGAAAGTCTCAGCAAATTACAAATTTGTTGTGACATCTACCCTGGGCATAGCTGAGCTATCCCAGCCGTTGTTCTGGACTAACCAGAGGTCGTTGCAATGCAATTCGATGATTATTAGAAAAGATTATGATTCTCAACCATTTAATTTTTTGTTTGAAAGAGAACCTGAAAAATATAACTTTAAAAAAACTAATTGGCGAAAGTTTAAAACCAAAATTAACAGCCTAATGACAAACGAGTTTCCTACGCCTAATACAATAAATCTTTGCAATGAGGAAATTAACGTACACCTTAGCAAAATTAATAAAATAATTTTAGACGCTATAGAGTCAGCTGTCCCTAAGTTTACGCAGAGGGATAATATTAAAAAGTACATTAATTAAAGAAGTAAAGTTCTAACTTTAATTAAAAGACACAATAGGTTAGAACGTGTTTTGTCGGAAAACGATTTTAACTTTCAGAAAGTGAAGCTTAAACTCATAAAAAAGCTAATTTATGAAAATGTGGCGCTTTCAGTCAATAATCATTTAGAAAAGCAATTGACTAAGGTTGATACCAAAGATCCTCAGCATATGTTTTATCAAATACGAAAAATTTCAAGAGAAATAAAAGTCTTGACTTTAAATTTTTAAAAGTGCCTTTCGAAGAGGAGGAAATTCTGGGCCGAGCTGAAATACACACAGAGTTAGTAGAAAAAGATATGCTATCTAATAGTTTTGTTGTTAGGGATCATTTTTTCAAAGCTAAGTAATAAACTTTCTTCTGGATTAGATGCTATACCTAACTTTATTTTAAAACAAATTCCAGACATTTTAATAGCAGAATATTGTACTATTTTTAATAATATGTTAAACCAGGGCCGACGTCACACTTTTTTTTCGAGTGGGTAGTAAGAAAGAGGCTGGGGAGGGGGGCGGGGTGTTTTCATGGATGATGTTTTACAATTTATTTTGATACAGATAAAGAATTAGAACAGGGAAATAATAAAAACAATATAACTTAGTTTCGTAAAGCAAAACATTAAATTCGTTTTCGATTGCGAACAATAAATGCGTCTATTAAAGATTCGATATAAAGCGTATCAACCAAGTTCGGATATGTATGTAAAATGGTTACGTGATTGAGTCGATCCTGAGCCATGATAGATCTTAAATAATTTGTAATTCGTTGTAACACAGAAAAAACTTCTTTCATTGGAACATGAAGAACCTGGTATCGTCAGAACTAATGTAAGAAAACGAACGAATTCGGGAACGATTTTCAGATAATTTTCCGTTTCTCTAAGAAACTTAACAATTGTGCCCAAATCTGAAGCTTTTTTACCCTCACGCGCCATTATCTCCAATAAGAAGTCTCTATATTTGGTCAAACGGAATTTTAGCTTTCAAACATAGAAAATATTAGAATTTAGGGATTTGTCCGATAATTCCGAGTGGGTATGTACCCACTGGGATGTTTTCCGAGTGGGTACCACTACCTATACTACCCACGTCAACCGCCGGCCTTGTGTTAAACAATGCTTACTTTCCATACCAATGGAAGACAGCTAAAATGGTACTTTTATCTAAAAAGAATAAAGACCCAAGCATTTTAAGTAATTTTCGTCCTATTAGCTTTCTTCCAAATATAAGCAAGATTTTTGAAATTTGCGTTAATAATAATATAAATGCTTTTCGTGAAAAACATAACCTTGTTTCGGACAGTCAATTCGGTTTCAAACATCAACATTCAACACTGCATGCCATAAGCTATCTTGTATAAATTGGAGCATGTCTTATTGATTTGGAGAAAGCGTTTGATAGCGTTTGGATACGCGGCTTGATAGTTTAACTTATTAAATATAAATTCCCGTTGCAAATGGTGATTTTAATTTATATTATGATCAGTAATAAACAATTCGTTGCATGTATTAACGGCTCCATAAGTACAAAAAATGTAATGTTTTGAATGGGTTGCAACAGGGTACCGTCATTTCTTCTATTTTATTAAATATATTTCTGCTTGAATTAATGAACAAAGTTGACAAAATAATAGTATTTGCTGATGACATAATTGTATATCACGCTGATAGTAGAATAGACGAAATTAACCAAAATCTACAAAATAAATTTAACGAAATTTGCTATTATGCTAAGAACTGGAAGCTTAAAATTAATTACGACAAATGCGAAACAATTTTATTAGACCTCCTGTCAAAAAATGCAACAACAACATACGTCAAAGCTGGAAAAAATTTCAGATAAAGTCGAGCACCACTAATTCAATAATCCCGAAGAAGACCTCAGTGCTGTATCTAGGAGTAAATATTTATCAATTTTTATATTATACAATAATAACCATGTTAATATGAAACTTACCAAAGCAAGAAAGGCTTTTTTCATGTAAAAATTTTGTTTTATTCAAAATACCTAAATAAAAATTTAATCAGGCACTTTTTCGTCCGATATTGACATATGGTTGTCCAATATGGTTCAATGTTTCTCCGTCCTATATGGAAAGAATTAGGGTTTTTTAAAGAAAATGACTTAGAGTAAGCACCTCCCTTTTTAGGACTCCTCACAGCGAATATTAAAAATTTTACTCCAACAAAAAGCTCTACAGCTCCGCAAATATAATAAGAATTGATAGTTTTATAATTAAGTTAATAAGGAATCATATTCAGAAAAGTTTTGATTGCTCCATTAATAATTTAATAAAAGCTCCTTATTACGTAAATCAGGATTATATGTATAAAGATTACATTACAAAGTGGATTTCTACATCCTGAAGCCTTTTTCTTCTTAAGGCCTATACGCAGCACGCAAAAAAATGAAAAACTTCATATAAAAAAAATAGGCGCGAAAAATTCCGATTGAAATTTTTTGAGAATGGGATGAGATAAAAAAACAAAACAGTGTTGTCTAAAAATTCTTAACGTTAGATGGCGCCACTACTTGACTAGGTGTGGCAACACTAATAACAGTTGTTTGATTTTTGCCGCTTTGGCGCGAATTAATATGCGTACATACATATATGTATGCCCTATATATTGTTCGAAAAGGCAGGTAGGAGAAAACGGTGTGAATTATTTAAACGAGAAGAGAAAATAGCGCTTATAAAAGCAGTACAAGTGTTATGGGATTTAACAAACAAAATGCACTTTAATGTACTGGTGATGAAAAGTACGTGGGAGGAAATTGCCAAAAAAAATGTAGGCAGTCATACATGCATTGTTTATACTTAGTAATGTTAAAAATACTTGTTGATTCAAATCCATGTTTGTTTTATTTAATTCTTTGTCTTGTTTTGCGCGCTTCATTTTTGTAAACATAAAGCAGCTGATTATAATGTGAGTGTGCCTACATTAATCCAAAGTATCGGAAAAATATCAATTAATACCACAAAAAAAAAACGATAATTCGATAAAAAACACTTTGACTTACTTTGCACACACTGGTGGCTCCATCTGAAATATTACAAAATAGTTGCCATATGGAATTTTCCGAACTGCGTAGGCCCTTTAGATAAGAGTGGTCAATTTGAGAACAATTTTGGCAGCCCTATATTGTATTACTCGTTTAGATGAGCTAATAAAAAAATATAAATACTGAAACTATAGGAACGAATGAAGTTAGATTCGGTCAGTCGTTATCTCTAACGGACATCAAGATCTATACAAAATGTGTTTGTAAACATTGGTGGCTTAATAATAATGATCCTTTAGAAATAAGTGTAAATAATAATAGTATTATACATAGTTTTGTTTTTTTTTAGATTTAAGTATTAGGTAATGTTTTTAGACTTTTTCATCATGTTTTAAAAAATATGAAAACTGTTGTACATCACATTTAGTTTTAAATTATTACGAAAAAAATTTCTAAAAGAAATTGACTAACGAACTAGTGAGATGGTTCTTTAGGGGCCAAGCCGTAGGCCACCGGACGGGTCGCAGGTTGCGGATAGCGAACGGCCTCTCTCCGGGAGGTTAGCTGCGAATAAGCGAGAATTCTTGCAAATAAGTACTAGTCCCGGACAGGCAGCGGGTGCACAAATGACCGCTGCACTGACGAGGTGTTTGTGTTGCCGCCTACTAAAACATAGCTTCACACTGTACCCCAAATCCCACACAACATCCTACCACTCTCCTATCCCCCTACATCTCATACCTGGGCTGGGCTAAAGTGTCAACCGAACCGTGCCGAAAGCCGGCCAGGCTGAAGGCCCTGGTTCATCAAAAATAGTTCAGTCGCGACCGTGTGGGCTCCGGCAAGTGGCGGCCGTCGGTTCTATGCAGCCTTACCCGCACATGCGGATCTCTGTGCGGGTGGACTCTACCCTTCTCCGCTATTCGTAGGACAAACTATGAAGAAGACAAACAATACAAACATAAAGAAAATGCAGGGCTTCCCCGCATCCGAAGTCGCAAGGCATT
>JAECWU010000197.1:0-93326 GCA_018150985.1 Chymomyza costata | reverse complement strand
GCCGACCTTAGAGGATTCATATGCCAGATCGATAAGTTTTTCTTGCATGTCGATGCATCTGTGAGGCAGTTCACACTTGTCTGCGTAATCCAGCGACTCAAGTCTGAATGAAGAAATTAAATCTATAACAATCATTAAATTTTATAGTATACTTCTAATTTATTTATTCCTGATTAAATTAATATTAATTACTAGTGTTTAATAAATGTAGTATGAGGTTAATGAGAACGTTAAAATAATATTGATTAAGAATGTGAGATTGCATAATTTATTTCTGATGCAAAGAAGATCCAGATGACGTCTCAGCTGTTGTGTTGGTCTAAATGCTTTCGGATGTAACATTGACTGAATCTATTTATTCCTCGGTTACCCATGCAATCCTAACAACTTTATGTATTTCTGTGTTTTGCATGCTTATAACTTTAACAAAGTAAAGTTACATACCCTGGAATCAATGCTATTATACTGCTATATCAATATAGTTATCAAATGGCCGACACATTATAATTCCTAGCATTTTAAAGAGCTTATCTAAATAGTTCATTTTATTACAACAACCATTCCAACCTCGATATGATAAACCCATAACATAATTCCATTGCCAAAATAATAAAAATTTTATTATAGTATTTAGATAAAATTCACACTCTTGCCAATTGAAAAGTAAAATCTCCGAGCATAATTAAAACGCCATTGTTGCCGGACCAATGCACCCGCAAATGTTTACATTCTCACTCAATGACTGAATTCCTTCAGTACGCAATGTTTTTAATGTCCCTTTGGGGATAGCCTTCTATGCTTGTGGGGTTCAATTGCCACCCACCATTGCACTAAAACTCCACAGTCTGGGGTCAATTGGTAAAATTATCACAAATAAGAACTAATTTGTCAATGAGGGTACTATTTGTAAAGTGAAAAGAGAAGGGGCCCCTAGTTGTCAAAAAAATAAAACTATTTTTATTCCAAAGTAAATCTAGGCTCAAAAAAGGCGTTTATTGGAAACAAATACTTAACGGATGAAGCTTTCAGGGATCGTTAGGGACCTTGTTCTAAGTCTAAAGCCAAGTTTTCGTAATTGTGGGTATGGAGCGTGGCACCACCCCCTGACAATATATTTTGCTACGGTTTTTGCATGATATCTTTTTTCTATAAATCTAAGACTCATGGTGACTCAATATTGTTGAAAGCTTGTAGGTTAATTGGTTCTAACACAATACTTGTTTAAAGTTAAAAGTTGGAAATGGTGTTTGGTGTTTTTCGAATATTTTGCAAATATTTTAAACCAGGTAGGTTTTTTGGGAAATTTACCCATACATTTTCTTAAAGTAATTGAAATTATCTACAAAATGCGTCCTCCCTCTCTTTTCTACGATTAATTGTTTTCCGGCTATTATATATATTTTGCAATAAATGTATCCACAACGATGAAGTGCTTTATTAAATTAATAAGTCGGAATCGGAATCAAAATGCAAAACTGGCAGGATAAATAAACTACTTAAATATTTACTATATTTTTAAGACATCAAAATTTTAGACTAAAAAGTTAGGTAAAGTTTACAGGGATCTCTAATTATATTCGTAAAATATATTACGGCGAAAATAAGAGAAGTTGATAAGTCGGTCCCTTTGGTTTTACAAAATTTTACATTTGTGATTGATAAGTTATCTATAACTGAATGTTAAGGTAGACATACCTTAAGAAATATTTTATGAGGGAATAAAGATAATATTTATATAAGTTAAGACCTTCCTTTCATATAATTGCCACCTATAATGACATTTTGTCCGTCTGTTGATAAATAATAAGCTTTCATATGTCTGTGCTCTTAAGATAATATTTCTCTTAAGCAAAGCTCAGAGCAAGACGCGTCAACAGCTTAGTTTAAGATCTTACTATAACATAAGCTAGAATTAAGCTTTAGTCTGTATTCACCTCTAAGCACATGGTGCTGCCTAAATCAAATGCACATAGTGCGGCTATAAAATAATGTAATAATTTATAAAATAATAATTAAACTTATATTTATTAATTAATATAAATACTTCAAAAATAGTTTCGTTAAATTCCGGTAGGTCTCATGGGGCATTTGCAAGTTTTGTACATTTATATATAAATACGCCAACAAAAAATTCAGTGTGGTACCGATTGTGCTCATATGCGTAAACGTATCGTGGGAAACTTACAGTATGTGATAACCACACCTCGTACGGTGTGCACAATGTAAGTTTTACATCGATATGTTAAAATCATGTAGGTGAAAATTCATACGAAACGTTAAAATGTATCATGAAAGGGGAATAGCAACGTCAGCAATAGCAACCCTTTTACAATAACTCAGATGACATTATTTTAATTTTGTTGTTTACAATATTTGATGGCATTAATTCTTTGTTGCAACAGTTGTTTCCAAGAATAGTTTGAAATTTTGGATAATTTGCAATTATCTATTATTTAAACTAAGGTATTTGTGCAGTGCAAAATAAATGAGAGCATTACAATAGTGAAGCAAATTTTTGAGAGTGAATAAAACAACAAATACTTGAAATCTTGAGACGCGACGCAATCCTCGTATTCATATTCTGTTTTGAAATGCAAAAATCTACTTTCAGAAAATTTAGATCAACTTGGAACTTTGAATCAAAAAAAAATCAAAATTTTTAAAAAATTAAAAAACAAAATAAAATAGTTTATGTTTGAATTCAACGCTTTCTTTTTTGTATTCACCTTTTTATTTTCTTGTTACTAAATTATTAAATATTTTTTTAAAAGCTTTCGGTCTAATTTTGTACCTATCAATGTGGCTCATTATTATAACATTTTTTTGACTCAAATTTTTATATTTTTTAAAAAAATATAATGTTCCTTGATAATGTTAATCAATTTACATATTTTGCAGGAAACTCCTTTTATTACGTATTTAAAATATGAGCACTATTAATTAAATGTCGATTTGAGAGTTTCTTAAAAAAATTTTTTAAAAAAAAATATTTGCAATTTTGTGTATCCAAATTTTTAAAATTTATTTTTTTAATAAAAACTGCTTAACAAAGGTTATTTTTTAATTATATGAATGATATGATTTTTTCGACTTAAATCTATCTAACACAGATAAAAAATGACTTGACTGCTTCTATTTTTCCAACACTCAGTTAAACTTCGCCCAAAAAACGCTTCAGCTTCTCAATTTTTTGTTTCAATTGTGACAACTAGCTACCCTCAATTTAAACCAAGAAAAGTGTTAAATAATTAATTATGAAAACTTTATTTTTTGCATTAATTCCTATACTCAGCTTAACAATATGTACAGCAAGTAAAAGTGAAAACTTGCACTTTGATATTGATTCACATGGGCACTAACGAAAGACTATCGAACCGTGGTTACACGGGGTAATAAGTGACTCCTATGCATGTACATATTTAGCTATTCACAAAGGAACCGTAGAGCGGTTTCGTCAAGCAGTGGCAATTGACCCCTTTGCATGCATTGAGCTATCAAAACCGGGCAGTAAAGGAAATTTCGTGCACACACAAAGGAAATGTGGTAGAACCTTTTAATTGTAGCGAAGTAGTACCAATGGACTCCTTGAAAGATGACTACTCTTCCATAGAAAGGGACTAACAATTCATCAGTCACGCACTAGTCCGTTGTACTAAAGGGTACATTTATTAACGCCGCAGAGTATCCTGTTGACTTTTTAAGTGAATTCGTCAAATATTTTATGCACTTGCCATGCCCCTTGTGGGCGTTATTTTGCACGCTTAAATAATTATAACAATTTGCTCGCTTAAATTATCATTAAAATGGCGGCGTGAGCAAGCAGCGCACTTCCGGCACGCCATTTGGATTCTTGTATTGTGCATATGTGTGTTTGTTTTTTTTTTATATTTGGTTTTTGTTTATTTTTTGTTGCCTTAAGCGGCTTACAAATGACGCGCCTAAAAGCAGACTACAGCTATATGGTATGGGTTATAGTCGTGTGTTTATTTTTTTTTTGCGAGCAATTTAATTTCATGGCTCTGTGCGTAGACCCACTGTGCAAGTGCTAAATAGTTGACTGAATTATTGCATTTCACACACACACTCGCATCACTTACAAACACACTCATATATACAAATACACACACAAAAACATACACACACAAACACTCATGCATAGAGTGCAAATAAATGAACTGAAGCGTAGATAGCGCAGAACGAGTGACTGGCTGAATGAATGAATGAATGAATGGCCCGACATGGCCTATGCCCGGCCTCAGAGCTCTCTATATAGTCCCTTCTGCAGATCCCTCTGTAGCTTCTTCGAAGCGTTGTCTGAACATAATGAAAACTTTTCGATCGAATGCACTTTTACTGCCGACTGCTGTCGATTGCCGTTGACTGCTGCCTCTGCTTCTACCTCTGCTGCTCCTCGGCCACTGCCTCGCCTCTGTCGCTGCTACAAGGCAAATACATAATTGTTCATATGGTCAGGATATGGAGCGGCAACAACAACTACATGCTATATATGTATATGTAAGTACTACATACAACAATCGACAGCGCGTCAGCAGCGTTGAAAACAATTCGAACCAACTATTTTACAAATGTGTGGCAATTGGATTTTACAGTTGATTTTCGTCGATGTGTCGAGGCCTTGCTGCCCGTTTTTTTTATATACTTATATACAATGGAAAACGAGTATTATTAGTATGTGCAAATGTGTGCTACAGCAGTCAGAAGGCAAGTTAGGGTTTCCATAAAAGCGCCACAGCAGTGACTTTCTAAGTCTGAGTTTTTCTGAACTTGTGAGCTTAAGGCTCACAGACAGAAGATTTCACAGAAAATAGTAGTTTGAAAAAATATTCTCGTACCAAATGTGTCCGATAGTGTAGATTAAACATTATCGCTATTTCTGTCCCATGACTCTAAAAGCTACAGATTAAACAAAGTAAAAAAGATTTGCATTTATTTTAAAATGAAGGCTTTGCAAATTTTTTTTTGGAAAAGCTTAGAGATTACATCAGTTTAAAAAAAAAACTATTTTCTTTAAAAGTCAGTCCGCTTAAGCACAAGTTCTAACTTATTTCTATTTATTTAGCTATGTATAATTTTTTTTTTTTTTAATTATTATTATATTATTAATTGAATAATAAAAATACGATAAAGAAAAATAATTGAATGTATTTTCCTTCTGAAACTTCCTGCAGTACGGCGTACTTGTACGGAACTAGGGAAATGACTGGTCAGTTGGTATATAGGACTTGTTCCACGCCAATTCCCTAGCAATGCTTTTAACTGTATACTTTAACATGGGCGTGTCCTAGGGCGTATAAAATTGTCTTTAAAGCTTTTACAAAACTTTTTGCTTAAATTAAGAGCATATGAGATTTAATCTGGTGTGCCACAGAAAACCATTTCTTGCCAATTTCTTTACAATTCCAAATCTTGGTGCCACAGACATGATTCGAAACGGTTTTGAAGTCTTTGACGAAATTGCTTGAGATTTGATTAAATTCATCAATAAAACCAATTTTATTCAAAGAAACTGTTACTTATTTTGAAGGTTATTCAATTTTTGATTTATCTGTGTCTTCACGTTTTGACAAATCTAATGTTTTAATTCATGATTTTCATTTTTACAAAATCTTTATTAAAATCTTTTGTAAATATGCCATTCTGTATCAACGTACAAAATCTTTTCAAGATAAGGAGATGCCAACTAGTGGCAAGTGCTGTGCACCTTTTTCTCTTAGTGTGACAACGTACGGCTTGTTTGTGATAAATGTGAATGTCCATAATTAAATTTACAAAAATTTGAATTTAAACAAAAATAAAACAAACGAGTAATAAAACTAGAAACGTAAGTACAAATTTTTGTTAAGGCATCAATGGCTAATATCCACGCAATGTGAATTTTGAAAATAATTGTAATAAATATAATAATAAATAATTGTAATGTAACAACCGTAGGGTTGTCATACAAACTCATTTATTGGGCGGGAGTATTATTCAAATTTAATTCATATTTATTTTGTACAAATAGAAAGTAAAATGTTTCAAAACTTGCTGAAAATTATCGCTTAATTTAATAAAGAATTCACTTTCTTGGATCACTATTAAAAAATATTTATTTAAATAGGTGTCTAAATGTTCCAAAATAATTTTTGGAAAGTGGCAACCCTTTGCTGCCATTCTAGCAAAAGCGTAAACATTCGGAATTAATTGTGCGAAAAATTAAATCTTTGAGATTTCTCTGACACCTACGGTTTTTTCTAAAGATTTGTTTTCAAACCGATGCCAAAATCTTTAAAGATTTCTGTGTTCGTTGCTAAAGTTCGTTGATGCGATAGCAAGCCAGAAGAAAAGGCTGGATTTCATGATATCCATCAATATGTTGCTAAGAACATGTAGCTTTTGCAGAATAAATATTCCATAGTCCGTTCCATAAGGACTGATTCAAATGTCTATCAAAAATAGTTGTTTATTTTTTATTTTATTTTTTTTAATTGTGCATTAGGGTGGCCATTTTTGCAACATCTCACGGTATTAATAACGTTACCACCTATAAAATTTAAAGACGATCCGAAAGTAGGTCAAAGGACATACAAAAATTTCATGTGAATGCATAAATAGCGACCAAGCCGTAAGGGTGACAAAAACATGTACCAAATATAATCGATGGGGAATTCAATTATCTACAGTCAAGTCAAGTCAAAATTATCGAAACAGTTTAGTACAAGCAGAGATAGAGGTTAATCAAATTGTACAATCAACAAAAAACAGAGGTAAATCGTTTTTTGCTGTAATTTGTCCAAAAATTTGTTTTTCTTCTTAAACTGTTACCAATTCTTCAAATTTTTTTTAGATTGCATAGAGCATGGGCTATAGAAATCCAGAAATCTACGCCATTATTTGCCGTTGTATACTTCCTGAGGTCCAAAACAGGTGCCTGAATAAACTGCTTAACGATAAATTATGGTTTCAAATAATAGTTAACAAAAGTAATAAAGGGTATCCAAAAGTTGAGCATGCCCAACTATTTTATTTTTCTTCATTTTTATTTGTTTTTTATTTGTTTTCGTGTTGCTATTAACATTTGGCATGCATGGATATGAACATGCCCCTATTTACTATTATATACGGTTGTACTATATATTCGCATATCTTATTCAGTAAACAGTTGACTGTACAACATGATTATATAATTTAATTTGAAAGGCAATATTATTTTATATGTCTGTTTTGAATTTTTGTTTATTATTGTGAACCAATTGACTCTTAAAATGAATTTTTAATTTATTCTAGGCGAACAGAAATCAAAAACTTCAGCTTTCTAATAAGAATCATAATAACAATTGATATTTTATTAAAATCTGTTTGTAATTCAAATTAAATATTTATGACAGTTTTATCTTCAACTGTTTTGTTATAGGCTAATAATGTTGTTTGTATGTATAAAATAGTCCACGGTTCCTATAGGAAAAAGAATAGAAAGCAACTAATAGTAATCCTGTGAAAACACTGATATGTATTATTTATTTAATAATTCAACAAAATTGTGGGATATATATTTAGCTGTTAGTTAAACGAGTTTTCGCATAATAAAGTCACAAGTGGAATGTTTATCAAAGACCTAAATTTCCATTCTTAAATGAGAAGGACTATAATTTACAACGCCTCTTAGAACAGACACATTGCACTCTTATTCTGGATAGCAGGGAATATTGAGTTAGTGCATAAGAATTTCGCTTGTAACATCTAGAGTGATATGGCAAAGACCCCACAACCTGTATGCCAAATGGGCTTACTCATTTCGTCTGATTGTCTGTCCGTCTATTTGCGAGCCCGTTAGAGACCAAATGAGTTCTGAAAATGAAACTTTACCACAATAATCTTATGGTATTGTTTTGCATTTTAATTTTTTTTATATATGTACTTAGCATTCCCTCAATAGAATTTTCAAGTTATAAAATTGGGACTCGAATCTTATTTTTTCAGGGACGTACATTTTGTCAAATTGGTTCACTTTAGTTCCGTTTGCAAAGAACCACCATTAAAAGACAAACTATTTGTAAAACAGTTTTGAGAAAGCAGTGAAAATTTAGAATAGTAGATGGTATATTATAATCGGAAACCCCCGACTGTTATCGGTCCACTTTTGTTTGTTTGTTAAAGGCTGGTATGCAGTTCCAAAAATTACAGCCGTAAATTTTTGCATATTATTACTGCTGTAATGACCAGTGTCTTTAAAATTAGGCAAAGTGGTATTTTTTATCGGATTCTGGTTTTTTTTTGTGGTATTCATCGCAATTTTGCGGTAGTTCAAGTTAAAGTGCAAATAGTAATACTACAACCAGCTGCTTTTTGCACGTTGGCATGTGCTATATCAAACTAATAAAAATTAATATGAATTGTCGTCAATTTCTTATTCTTGCATTAATTTTTGTAATCAACGTGACATAATTTACATACATTTTTTTATGAAAATTTTCATGTGACGGCGAAAAATAATTAATTTAATACTTTGTTTGCATTGTTAAAGTGTCACTTGGCTCCTAAACAGCTCACAAAAAATAATAAATAGCAAACGGCTTTGTAAAAAATGTTTCTCAACAATTTGTGTCTACCAGCCATTATTTACGGATGTAATAATGTGCATGCACATTAAAACACGCAAAGGCGGCAAAAACCAAACAGCTGTTGTTAGCGCTACCACACCTAGTGAAGTAGCGACTCCATCTAACGTTAAGCATTTTTTAAATTAAAAAACAGCACAATTTTTTTTTATCTGCGTCCACTTGGCAAAAATTTTTGGCCGTAATTTTTCAGGACTATTTTTTTATATGAAGTTTTTCATTACAAACGTAAATTTTACATGCTGCGTATGGACCTTAAAGATTGAACCAAGGATACTTGAGATGATATACAATTTCAAATTAATATAACTCTTGAAAAAAATTGTTTCTTTAAAAATCGAAAAAATTAACAAACAAAAAAAATTAATTAAGAAATCGTGTTTCCCAAATAAATTTTTACGTAAGCTGCATAAAAATAGTCAATTTTATGAATATTGACGACTTGGTCCATGCTCTCTATCAGTTGCAGTATTTTCTAAGACGTGGGGCACTGCGAGCAGAAGATCTCTTGTGCCATAATAAGTAAAAAAGTTTTAGAAAGAAAATGTAATTTTTTTTGATAAATGAGAGATTTATTCTTATCTTGACAAAATTTAGCGCAACGTTTTTCCAATTTTTGTTATTCGTATAGATTTTCTCAAGGTTTTCGAAATAAGCTTTGATTCTGTGATGAACTTCATTTGAGCCAAATCGTCCAGCAATTTCTTCAGAAAGACAGAAAGCCTCAACTTCGTTTTGGTGAAAGTTTTTTTTTACTTAACAAATAATATAGGTTTTTCACTTCAAATTAAAGTTTTTTCATTTCAAATTCAAGTTTTTTCATTTCAAATTCAAGTTTTTTCATTTCAAATTCAAGTTTTTTTATTTCAAGTTCAAGTTTTTTCATTTCAAATTCATATATTTTCATTTCAAATTCAATTTTTTTTATTTCAAATTCAATTCGAAATTTAAAACTGAAGAAACTACACAAGTATTTTTATATAAACAAAACAAATGAAAAAAATTACAAAAATTGAAATTCATTACTATAGGTTTTTCACTTCAAATTAAAGTTTTTTCATTTCAAATTAAATTTTTTTCATTTCAAATTAAAGTTTTTTCATTTCAAATTCAAGTTTTTTCATTTCAAATTCATATATTTTCGTTTCAAATTCAATTTTTTTCATTTCAAATTCAATTTTTTTCATTTCAAATTCAATTTTCATTTTATATGAAGTGAAAAAACTAAGTATTTTTAAGAAAAATGATAGAGTAGGCTTAAATTTCTCGCACTATCGTTTTTCTTTCTCCATACTCGCCGATGTTAAATCCAATTGAAAAGGTTTTCTCAAAGGTCAAATTTTCAGCGAGAAGTTTGTTGGCAGATCCACAAAATAATATCAATTTAGAAACTGTAATCCAAACATCAGTGGCAACAGTTACCCCGAACGATTGCAACAATTATTATCTGGATATGTCAATGAAATTGCCTTTGGCAGCATATGGACAACCACTACATTAAATATTATATATTTTATATATATTTCTTATAGTGAAAAACCTATATAGTTATGAATTTCAATTTTTGTAATTTTTTTCTTTTGTTTTGTTTATATAAAAATACTTGTGTAGTTTCTTCAGTTTTAAATATTCGAATTGAATTTGAAATGAAAAAAATTGAATTTGAAATGAAAATATATGAATTTGAAATAAAAAAACTTGAACTTGAAATAAAAAAACTTGAATTTGAAATGAAAAAACTTGAATTTGAAATGAAAAAACTTGAATTTGAATTGAAAAAACTTTAATTTGAAGTGAAAAACCTATACTAACAAATAATAATAATCACGTTTTGTAATTCTTGTAAATATTCTAAAGTTGGTCTTTTAACAGATGGTAGAGCAGCAATGCTGCATTTAAAGTTACTTTGCGGGAAATTTAAATAGTCTTTTACTTATCACGCTGCCCTCGTAAGGTACGAGAAGTAAAGCATTTGGTAGTTTAATTACGAGTATGATTGGTTCGACAAGTGCTGCAGAGCTATTAAAACATCCTCCCGCATTTGGTGTTGGCTTAGAGTGTTTTGTATAATCTTAGCGCAAACTTTCACAGATCTATCAAAGACAGTTCTTCTTCACCACCATTTTACTTGAAACATACTGCTCTCTTCACAGAACCACTTAAGTTTCTCACGCTTAATCAAGCCTCTAGTCAATCGTACTAAGCATTAAAGCATAAAACACAATTTTCAGACTTATCCACAATTAATTTACAAAAATAATACATTAATTTACATGCATGAATGTGGCAAAGTCCGAAACCACAGATACAAAGCCACAGAACCACAGATCTAGGCATGCTCTGGCCACAGCCAGGAAATGCCCTCATAGGCACTTTACTCTTGAGAACGGCTGAGACAAAACAACAAAATTTGTTTAATTGCCAGATGATGCCGCTTGATGTTGCAGCTACTACGAATTTCCATTTTACATTGATTTTGGAGTCACTTTTCTGGATTTATTTTTGACTTTATTTTGGCACAACCGCAAAGGGCACACAAGTCCGGGCTTAATGCAGTTTTCTTGTTAGTCACATGCATTTTAATGCGGCTTGAAGTTAAGGCAGACCAGCGGACATATGACGTCACAGACGTTGAGTTTACTGGTGAACTGGTCAGTTGACCAACTGACATGCAATTTAGCAGTAAACAAAAATAAAAGCTAAAAATGTTAAGAGCTCAGCAACGTTTCCAGACAATTATTCAAAATGTTGAGGTATTTGTTTTTAATCTTATATAAACATAATACCTAGAACTGGTTTGTGTGTGTGTGTGCTTGTATGTTTTAGCCTGGCCCGAAACCTCTGACCGGATTTGACCTGAACCTTTCAACAGCTCTTTGTGCGTATCTAAATCTTAATTGTTCGGGCTCATTTGAGTCGGCTGCACGCCGCATTAGACCCCGAAAGACAACAGACAAAGGATAACAGCTTACAAATTGTTCACCAAATTGTTCATAGATTCGAGTGTAGTATTTTCCAAGTGTGTCTGCAGGTGATAAAAGCAATATGTTTCCATCTATTGAGTAGGCACTCAAAGCAAAGGGTATTTGCTTAATTGAATAGCCAGGCCGTGTGCGGTCCCCGGTTCTTGGTGCTCGATAGTGGTGCAACCCTTTTGGGTTTTTGTGGTTCAAGTGCCATGTCCATAAGTGGCGTTATGCTTGATTGTCATATTCAGCAGAGTATTAGGGTTATGCATATGGTCTAACTAATGCCTCTTAAAGGAACACACTTTAGAGCTGTGCCTTGTGGTCAGGTAGAAAATTTTAATTGGTCATGCTCGCATTGGTATTCAATGGGGCTCTTCTTGGATACTTGGTCGTGTGTGCGTGTGTGGGATGGTTTGGAAAAGGGCAGGCGGTATGACTTTATGCATAATAATCTTTAGCTGGCATTGCCTTATAATGAAAAGTTATGTGATAATTTCTGGCTACTCATGCTCAGCCACATCATCATCATCGGCATCATCTGCATCATAATATCGGGGGTGTGTAACGTTTTGATTGTTCGGTTACTTTTGTTTGGCCTGTCTTAGTGCATAATTATGGAAAGGTAAGCCATTAAATGAGTGTGTCTGTGGCTGATAAGATTTATGTTATATCTTTTTGTTTGTTTTATTGAGAGTTTATTTGATTCCGTGCTGGCTATGAGAACTTTGACTAAACGCTGGTATTCAAAGTTGGTGAAAGAAATTTTTTCCATGACCTCCAATGCAATTGAAGTTTAAATGAAAGCGTAACGCTAAATTTTAGTTTTAATACTAGAAAGATGCATTTACTAGATAAAGTTTTTTGTTTATACAAACTGAGGCATTTTTTAAATACAAAGATAGCACAGCAGCTGTCTTTTCCGAACAACACATGTAGGCTGAGAAATATTTCAGAATATATAGAAATTTGCTTTGTCTCTTAAAACGCTGTGCAAAGTTGCGTTCTTCTTCTTGGCATAATATAACAAGCCGTTGTCGGATGTAAGATATCCCTGCAGAGGTCGCTCCGTAGTTTTAAATAAATATAAAAACCAATTAAAAGTCCAATATCGGACGTCCCTCTAAGTACATCACATATTTTTCACGACGTAAAGCCAAAGTATGCAAATGAGCACTCTGCCTGGCCTTTTTGATACTGTCGTAAAGATCGTGAGTTAAGCGTTATTTGCATCAGACTGCATTATAAACACCATTTACTACAACAAATAGCAAAAGTTTCCTTTGAAGCATACAATACGTTTGACGGCAGTCCATAGGATTTTCTTGTTTTATGCGGATGTTTCCCCAAGTCTAATGCAGCTCTTAAGAATAAAAACGCTAATATGTAGTTGTTAATTCCTACAAAAAAGATAATTATTTTTTTCACAGCCACTGCAAACTTTCAAACAGCTGACCGTAATTCGATGGAGCACAAGTTGCTACAATTCGAAAATTCAAATGCACTTGATTTTCACAAGAACTGAACCAGGATGATGGGTAGAGTTGTCTGGGAAGTCTTTTTTGGGGTATCCCAAATGAATTTTATTTTAACTCACTGAATCCGAATTCGCGCTCTAAAAAAACCTATTTCATAAAACGAGGTATTTTGAAAGCTATCGCAGAAACCTTATTTGCTAGGTTTTTTATGCATCTCAGATCCGGATTCATCAGGTTCGGAAGTCAGACCATGTTTACTACACGTTTTTGGGGTTGCTGAATCCGAATCCAAGATCAAAAAATCATCACGAAAACTCAAAAAAATCATCAATTTAAGTATCAGAAATTCAGGTTTTCAGGTATCAAACACGATTCATCATCAAGTCAGACTATGTTTACTACACGGTTAAACCAATCAAGTTAAAAAACATCAAAATAAATTCAAATTAAAACCAAAAATCTAAAAAAAATTGTATGCGGTTTAAGGAGGTTATTTAGAACTCTTTGAGGTTGGGGTTTTTTGTATCTCGGGTAGCCTTGTCACTTGTTAAGTTCACAACATATTTTTTGTGGGTCTGTGTAATTGTTTTATCACAGTCAATTCGATTTTGACGTAATTTTATAGAATTTGGAAATAATGGTTAAGGACCATGTGGATAGTTTCAGCTTTTTACGATAAGAGGTTTTGGTCTACTTACTGAAGATCTGCTGTGGTAGAATGAAGCAGTTCATTCGCAAGGGTTTTACCCTTGATTGATATTTTTAAGTCTGCCATAGTCCTTATTTTGATGACTGTAAAGGTTCAAAATGTCGTTTGCAAAAAACTTAGTTTAAAGGGAGCTTCTAGGAAAAGGGAAGACACACATTTGATAGATACAAAATTTTAAAGGCAAGGTGCGAAAACTACAACAAAAGCCACTCGATTTAGAAGCTTGGTGGACTCAATAAGTCTTAATAGAACTTCGTTGTATGTTTCACGAACATTTAGGGAAGTCAATTTTATATGGCGAAGTCTATCTATGCATATAAAAAAAGCTTGCTTTTATACCGACTCTATCATATCCTAATAAACATTGTATTGGGTGCACCAAACGCAGGAGCAGTATTCAAAAACAGAAGCGACGAGGGAAATATAAAGAAGTTTTATCCTTATTAGGATCGTTAAGCTCTTTAAACCAACAGTTGATAACGACAAGAGCCTCTCTAGCTTTATTTGCAATGTTAGAAGTATTGTTTCTTTATCAAACAGAACGCCGCGATCATAAACAGTCAAGATGTCTGTAAGGTTATAGGAGTCCAATAAGTAGCCAGCCAAACGGGACACAGTTCGAGAGATCGCCTTTGTTTAACATTTGGAATAATTAACTACTTCATGTTTGAGGCAAACTTCTGTTGATACATCAACCATCATCGCCTACGGAGGAACGGCGTCGGAAAAAAAGTATTCGCCAAACTTAGTCTGCGTAATGACAACACACATGCATTGTTCAAATTTTGTATCTTTAATTCCTATAAACTCTGAATCTAAAATGTTCTGGCATACAAAATTTGCTCTTAAAACTCATACTTCCCCCTGGGTTGCAGGGTACAAAATGCAACTTTCAAATTCATTTCTAAGCCCAAATCAAGTTTATTGTCCTTAAGACACATCAAAAATACTACAAACATTAATCGCACCATATTGCTAATTCATTTAACAAAGCACTTAATCTTTGGTACATATAATAAACAAAACCCACAAAACCACAACCACAAAAGTGCAAAGTGAAACAACTTTTTGGTAGAACTCAGTTTTACAACACTCAATGATGTGGTATTCATAACCAGTGTTGACAATGGTTTTTTTGGCCAACGCAATCAAAATTTTCACAACAAAATCAACAACAGTCAGCTCAAATGATACGACCATAAATATCTTGCATTAAGCAGCACAATTTTTATAGCTCCATAGACAAACGGATAGATGGACCTGGGGTCTGGGTCAAGCCAGTTCAGGCCAGGGACAAACCGATACTAGTCTCAATATAGGGGCAAGCCAGAGAAGAAAGCCATTAGACAAAAAGCTAATCTTTTTGGACTTTACCAGCGTCATGTGCTTGTTCACATATTTATGATCACTCAATTATGAAGCGGTCACAGTGCGGAATTTTTGTATGATATGTGGGAGCTGGTATCACTGGCGTCATCGACTTGGGACAAAAACAAAATGAAATTGAGTATGCATTTTATTTATTTATGTGCGCATATTATTTAAGCCTGTTATTGTTTTTGTTGCTCTTGTTATACTCAATTGCTATCAATATTCTGCACACAAAGTCAAAAAATCCAGCCATGCCCAAGCCAAGAGCTTCAAGTACATCCCACGCGAAATCGAAATCAATGAGCCATTAACCGCCACGCCCTTCGTCCTAATGCATGTTGGCCATTTTTGTTTTTTCTTCCTTTTTTTTTGTGTTTACTTCGTGGCACACATTAGTTTAAATAATTTATGTGGGAAATGTACGTCAATGTACTCGCAAATAGTTAAAAATTATATTTGATTACGCTGGGACGACCATATACCATATTAGATGGCTATGAATTCCAAGCGCCAGCGACCCAACGACCCAGCCAACGACCTTACATACATTTTGGGGACAGATTGGAATTGATTTTTCTTCGTTTCTGACTGACTCTGACTGCAAATGTTTGTTGAAATTGAGATGAATTGTTTAGTAGGCAATTTGTATAAGTGTTGAGCACACACATAGATACTCTCACACACACTTACACTCGTATGGTCCCTCAGAAAGGCTAAAAGGCATTGGCTATAAACGTTTGTAAACAAATCTTTGAGTTATTTTTGTTGTTGCTGTTACTGGCACATGAAATGTTACGAGCTTTTTATGTTCAATGACAATCGGAACTTTGTGGGGCAAAAAAAAAAAACAAGCAAGTAAATATGTATGCGTGAAGTACTATATAAATATGTACATACTTTAAAGGACAGCTAAAAATTGTCTATGAAATGAATAATGTTGAAATTTACTGATAGATAAAAATTCGTAGATCATAATATCTTAACTATCACAGTCGTTATTATTTATTTATTTATTAATTTAAATTATTTATTTTATACTGTATATAATTTTAAAAAATTGTATGATAAATTGAAACGATGGTTAAGAAATATTATCTCATTACACAGGCCTACAAATACCGGGGTCATGTCAGTTGTTGGAAGGCTAAGGGTCATTTCCGAAGTAATTTGCTGCGTAGAATCCGGATCGGGGTCAGAATCCGCCCATCACGTCAGGATCTTGAGATATTTGAGGTTATGCACCCGAAAAACGGCGTTATTTCAAATATCTCAATATCCTGACGTGATGGGCCAATTCTGACCCAGATTCGGGTTCTACGCAGCAAATTACTTCGGAAATGACCCTTAGCTTCCCAACAACTAAAACAGTTGGTCTGTTTTTATTTACGTAAATTTTGTCCTTTCTATGTTTTTCAATTGTAGTAAACAAATTTGGGAAGAGATTTAATTACATTCAGACCTTCAACGACCCATCGTTCGAATTTTGCATATTAATCTGCATTTACACGCTTACAAGATTCGAATGATGCAACAATTGAAGCCCACGGACTATTATCAGCGTCGCTTCTTCGTTCAATGGATGGAAGAACAGCCAGATGAGCTTTCGTCAAAAATCATCTTCAGCGATGAAGCCCATTTCCTACCTCTGGTTATATCAACAAGCTAAAAATCCAAGGGAGTATCACGAGAAACTACTTCATCCACAAAAAAACACTGTTTGGTACCAAAAAAATACAATTAACAAGCAATCCAACAGATGACCCACCCTATATATTTATATTATACATATGTTAGTTACTATTCTGATATAGAGGGTGGGTCGTCTGTTGGTTTGTTGGTCAAATGCTTATACCAAATGGGCGCAGCGGCTAGCTCTACAGACCCGTATGCGAAGATCGTTATTTTCGTTGACTTTTTTTGACGCAAACTCATCTGGCTCGTCACCATTGAACGAATAAGCAACGCTCATAATGGTCCGTGGGCTTTAATTGTTGCATCATTTGAATCTAAGCATATATGGAATAGCATCCACTTTGGATGAGCATGTTTCGAATTATGAGTGTTTGATAACCAAATCTACAGGTGGCCCACCCTACACTTCGAATTAAAATTAAAATTAACATGTCTTTCTGTATTAATATATAGGCTGCAGTTACAAAATTTGTATATGCACAATCGGGTGAGCCTTCGCAAAATAGAAACCTTCCCTTTTCTCAAAATACATCAGCAATCACACATACCCCGGTCTGCCATTTTGTTTGAAATGTCCATATGTACCCCTTTAATGCATAGTTTGGCGCAATTGTTACTATATTTTGTAAGGCTTTAGACATTTCATACTGGATGTATTCATAAGATATCAAAACAATCTTTATACTTAAATTACTAGGTAGATTGTAAAAAAAGTGCAACACCATTCTCACAATCTGATAGAAACGATTTTGAGAAGAGCCAAGCTCTACTAAATTTGAATATTTAAGATCCGATAACACACACCCGAGAAATAAATCTGTTAGTACTCAAGTACAATTAGTACTGCAGGAGACACAGTCGAGCCGACAACGAAAACCAAGTAAGAAACTTGAGAAGCTGTTGCGGTTAGCAAGTTCGGATATCCTTCGATTTGAAGAAGTTCCGTAAAGCAACGGAAACGAACATATTTTTTTGCAATAACTCGATTATTTCATAGATGCATGTACATCTGTTTTCGGCAAGAATTGGAAAATGCACTGCCGTCAATAATTCAACTGCTGATATAACTGTCTAGAACTCGTACTTAACATTCACAAAAAGCTGTAGCCCGTTAGTTAGCTTGTACCACAAAGAAAAACACACAAACACACTCACACACACGAACTCACATTTACTTCAGAGAAATCTTAGACCAGAGCTCTACTCATTTCCTAATCAATTAAATATTCCGATTTTCTATGCCAAAGCAAAGTTGGAATGAATGCGTTTGATTCAACAAAAGAATGAGGCGGCACTGCCAGCAGCTCCTTTTGTGAATGCGTAATTACATCTAATGAATTCAGTAAAATGGAATTGAAAGAACGAAACGGACAGTCTAAGGAATTCAACTTTACTTGACTCCCTTTATTTGTGTCTTCAATCGAACGACTGAGCATTCCAGCTGCAATTTGGAGCTGCCCCTTTTTGCTTCAATCTTGTTTTTTTTTTTTTTGCTTTATCATCGAGCTATGCAAATTTAAATCCAAATTAAACAGTGCTACTTTTTTTTATGAGAATCGCATACGTACAGATACCATAAGCATGCATCTTTGGAATATCCATATCCATAGCTTGTAGCGCATTCAAAGCCAATTAAACACTTTCCAGTCTGTCGTTGTCGCTGGTCCATTGATTTTACGCAAACTGCCTCAAGCTACTAAAATCTAGAAAACTGTTCCACTTTTGGGTTTTGGTTTATGCAAACAACTAAAAGCCAGATGTGCTATCTCTTTTTCGTTCTCTATATTTGCTCTCTTACTCTGTCTATTTCTCTCGCTCTCTTTTCAAAATATCCGTTAGTTTCTGCTTCGGTACAGTGGCGTAGCCAGGATAAGGGATAAATATCTTCCAGCAGAAAATTAAAGAATAACTGAATTAACAAATAAATACATTTGAACTATTATTGGGCTTCCAAAAAAAGGGGATGCAAACAGTTCGTATTGATTTGAATGATGTTGGGCCACAAACATTAACCAATAACAACCATAAATAAAAACTTTTATAATTTTTCGGATGAACTGTGTAAAGACGAACCAGAGTATGTGTAGAACGCACATCCGGATGACCAGGAACCGTCTTGCTTCCGACGTTAAAATGTTTTCGATGAAGTGTTCCACGCATATTCATGCATATGACGCGGGCTACCTGTGTACGTCGCCGGTAGAATAGTCAATCGACCAACATTAGCTTCATCTTCTTCGGCGCTAATTGCATCGCGTAAATGGATATACTCCTCCGAACGTAGCTTGGCTTGATTTAACCCAATGAAAGTTAAGCGCTCCGACTATAAGAGCTATGGAGCTGAAATGTTACCAAAAGATGCGCATAAAATTGACGCAGATGAAGATTTTCGATTTATGTCGATATCTGAACTCCACCCTCCATAAGAGAATTTGGCGGCTTACTTCTTCTTATGTGATTTTTTTCATATATTTTAGGCGTTACTCTGTTAACCAGTGCGGAGATGAATCCAACAAACCATAGATTATCAAAATCGGCCCTGCCGTTCTTGAGTTATAAATGGTGTAACTAACCTAAATCTTAACTCTCTTTTATATATATATATAGATAGATTACGTATACGCAATATCAAGACAAACAAAACCGTTGGTTTTTTCTAATATAAAAATATTGCTGTGGATATAGCATTGCATTTATCAATGTTTTAAAAAAAAGTTCTCTATTTCAAAACGTATCTCAACGATTTAACGATACAATTTAATACTTTGTCTTATCCCCGATTACAAAAAGCTACATACGCCACTGCCTTGGCCGTTTTACCTTCTGCTAGTGTTTTAAGCATATTTTGTGTAATTGACATTTTGACATCAATTACCACACTTTCAGGTTGCAAAATTTCTATCCAAGTAGTTTGTTGTTTTCTTATGCTGCTGTTGAGCATCTACTTGACAGCATGTTCTAAGGCACTTTGTGCCTTATGTTTATGTTTAACTATTTGTGATATAGGCACCATTAACTTATTTAAACACATTTTTTAAAGTTGGCTAAACTTAAAGAAAGCAATTTTGGCATGCATTTCTCTTTAGCCTTTTTTTTATGCCATATCTTGCTTGTTTAACGACCAACTGGCGCCTTTGAGATACAAAGCTGTCAGTTTGAACTCACTGCACCAGACTGTCAGGCTGCCAAAAAAACAAAATCTATATTGAAATCGTAATAGCAACAAATGCAACAGCAACAACAAATGCAACATCTGCAACAATTGCAACAAATACAAATTGCTTCAAAGGAAATGTCATTGAATTTTTACACCAGGACCAGCACCAGCAGCAGCAGCATCAAAAAAAAAAGAGGAGAAAAGCAACTCAGCTGAAACTGTAACGCGGCTCTTGACTCTGCTCTTGTTTCACTCTGTCTTTCAATTCCGCACTCCGCTTGGAACTCCCTCTGGTTGGTCCCTAACATTTTCAAGTCATTTTCGTAATGGAATGACTTTTGAATATTTGAAGAGCTCTTTTCGCTGCATGAAAACTGTTGCTACTCCCTGCACATCCCCGAATAACTCGCCACTGCAAAGTAAACTCTGCTACACATGCTGCCCTGACCTGCCTCACTCTAGTATCACAGAGCTGCCAAGATGATATTGGTGGAAATCTTCAGATGGCTGAGAATGTCTGGCTGTCTGCCCGACTGGAGCTGACTATCGTCGCTTTGAAATTTTCATGAACTTTGTTGCAGCTTTCGCTTACATATTTCACTTTATTTTGTTGTTTTAATTTTTAAATTTCTCTACTGTCTATTTTCAATTTCCATGGCTTTTCCAGCAACATCAATTGTTCATCAGTAGACAATTGTCAATGCTTCAAGATGTGCAGCGTAAAATGCATCATGCATCCTGTTAAGCTGCTTTAGAGGATGTATAATACAGAATATTGTATTATCGTAAAAAAAAATGCAAGGACACTTATATAAGAATCGAAAGTCAGTAAAGATAACAATAATATATTCAATTAAGCTTTCATATGAACCGTGGACTACCGTGCTCTTAACCGATTTTCGTACAGCCAACAATTTTTATCTAAAAACAAATAATATATTATGCTTGTCGCTGTTTTAAGTCATTTAATAACTACTACAAACGAATTTAATTCTTCTATGTATTTTTCTATATTGAGTGGTCCAATACAGGCGCCATCTTGGCTTTCTGTAGATTTTGTTTTTGCTTTTTGTTATTTAAAAGTTTGACATCACGACGGCGTTATACCGCATTGAAGTTATGGCGAAAAAATATTCAAATTGATCAAGCTCATTTCACTTCTAATGGAACGGACAACAAACAAAGCGATGACAATCCTCGTTAATATAGAGTGAACCCACGCATTAAACCAAGAGACCTTATCAGGCCTATTTTTTTCGAGGCTGACGCTAGCGTTATAGTTACCATCAATTCGAACCGATACCTTACGATGTTTATTGATTATTTTTTCCCAAATTGATGAAATTGATTTGGGCGAAGTTTCTTTCCAAGAAAGACTGTGCAACTTGCCACACGCAAGGATGTATCTTATCGTCGATTCTTTTCATTCTTGTTGTCGATGACATAATGCGCTCAGCTCTGAGCGGCAGAAACGGCATCTAATGGACGCTCATCAAACACCTCGAGCATGTAGAATATGCAGACAACGTATGCCTTTTAAGTCAATTGCCAAGACACCGACAGGAAAACATTGATGTTTTTAATTTTGAGTCTTGTGCGGCTGGACTAGAAGTTAACATCTCCAAAACTAAGAAAATGACTGGTGGCTACGGTGCTAACTCTTCCCCGTCCTTATTTGTGAGTTTATTTATTAGTTTGTTGAATGCGTAGGCGCCTTTAATTACCTAGGGAGTACGGTGACTACAAAGGGCGGTGCTGATGAGGATGTCGAAGCGCGCATTAAGAAGGCAAAAGCTGCGTTTGGCATGCTCAGACCCATCTGAAGATCTCGGCAAATATCGAAAAATACAAAACTACGCATATATAATTCTAAAGTCGGTTACGGTTGCGTCGGTCGTTACGGCTGCGAAACTTGGAAACGCACAAATGCAATCGACGCACGCCTACAAGCCTTTATAAACAAATGCCTCCGACAAATTATGAACATATGGTGGCCAAATCGCATAAGTTACATAGATCTGTGGAACGCTGCAAATCAAATCTCAGCGCCAGTATAGGTGTGCAAACGTAAATGGCAATGGATTGGCCATACACTCCAAAGGCCAAACGATAGCATTGCTCGGCAAGCACTGCGGTGGAATCCGCAAGGCAGAGGACGACGTGTTGGTGCACCTGCTAGGACGACGAGAAAGTCGATTGACGCGGAACTGCAGGCAGCAAATTACTCTTGGAACGACATCAGCCAAGCATCTCGCAATAGAGTTCGGTATAAGAGGGTGGTCGAGGCCCTATGCTTCGCTGGGAGTCAAGGATAGAAGAAGAAGAAGAAGAAGAACTTGCCACACAAAGCTTATCAATTTCGATGCATTCTTCAAAAATCGATTAATCTCGCGAAATGTCAATTGGCCGCCCATTTCATAAGATTTGAGACCTTTAGACTTTTTTTATAGGGTTTTTTTTAAAGTGAAGTATACGTCAGTTACCATCAATGGCCTTTAAAACAACATGACCGTTGAGATATATGCAGTTAAATTCCCTAATGGAAATGTCATCGAAAATTTAGTACTCAACTTGGTTTTAAGATTAATTGTAAATATTTCAATTTTTCCGCTTGGCGATTCAACTAATGCTCTTGAACTTGATTGAAGCCCCTTTGTTGAATTTTGAAATTTTTATAACTTAAATTTGTATCTTTAAACAAAATGGCTATATAGATTTATGTACACAAAAAAAATATAAAAATGTTATTTTTTTTCAAATGAAAAATTTGTTGAAGCAGTTTTAAACTGCTAGGAATTTAGTGCCTTATATGAAAAGATGGCGTACGTTAAAGTCGGGCGCAGACGACATTGGGCTACCCTGTACCGCCACATTGCAATTAAATCCGATATATTGCTTAAGACCTCCAAAATATATTTTATTTTTTTGCCAAATTTGGTTACAATATCTTCATAAACAAACGAATTATCCATCTAAAACTTTTTGTTTTTTTCGAGGTCCTCTGAAACACCCCTATGGGAGCTATATAATGTAACCCCGATTTCAAAAAAATAAAATAAACTTGTCTCCTATGGAATAATAAGGGATCAAATCTGAAAGTTTGGTTGCTCTAGCTCTTACCACCTTTGAGATCTAGGCGTTCATACGGACCGACAGACAGACAGACGGACATCGGTATATCGACTTCTCTAGTCACCCTGATCATAGGTACTTACTCCGACGTCACCTTCTGTATGCTACATACATTTTCGGCTTGCACAATTTTAATATACCCTTTGTACCATAAGGTACAAGGTATACAAATTTAAGTGGTTAAATTTACAATATTTAAACATCTCAAGAAAAATATTTTTCCAACATATGGATATCTGCCATGTATGAATGAATTTACTCAAAAAAAATATCGTTTACCCAAAGCTTCAATTTGGCTTTCAATTCATGTAGCAAGTATTCAATATTAAATTGCAATATTTGTCGCAATGCTTCACCAATAAAATCAACAGCAGCAACAACGAATAAGCCAAAAAAAAGGAGCCAAAAGGACGAACAACAAACGACAAAAGCACATACCAAAAATTGTATAAATAAAACGGTCATCATATTTTTATAACCACGTAGATATAAAGATCTTAGCTACACTTCTATGCCAACATGCCGCCATTTTTGGCCACAAATCGTTGTTGTTGCACCCCTGTTGTTGTGGTTGTTGTTGTTGGCCATAATCTTTTGTTATGTGACCAATAAAGTAGGCGGCAGACGGCCAGAGGGCCAGGAAGCCAGAGTGTGTATAAAAATGCTGGCCCAGCAAGTTCAACATACAGTAATGGCTAAGAGGGGGATGCGTTGGGTCGACGGGGGCGTGAATCTATGTGAAGGCGTAGAAAATTGGTACGTAAACCCGACATAAGCCAAATGTGCAATAAAAGGATTTGTGTGAGAAATTGCATGAGCACGCATTTTAAATCCACATTAAGTATGTATAACCAGCTTGAGGGAGCAGCGCTTGACTGCATTTCGGGGGCGGTGGCAGCGCAGCAAAAAAAATAAATAAACATCAAATAAATATGTAATGAAAGGCAAAGAAAGACGAAAAAGAGAGAGTGGGATAATAAAAATAAACAAGTCAAAAGGGGACAAGCGTTGAGAATTGTTGAGCTGTTGCTACTTCTAGTATATATGTAGTATAGTAAATATATAGTATACTGTATGATGTGATTGAGAAACGATATGTGTGTTGGCCATAGCGTAAAGATATTATAAATAAACATCGTCACGAGGAGCTTGTGGGGTAGTGCAATGACCAACAAGTCAAAATCTTTTTTGTGTAATTTTTTTTATTAGTATTGGGGTAAAAGTTGATTAGATATTAAAGATATATATACGTTTGAGAATTATTCTTTAGGGAGAAAATTATATTTAGGGACTCAGAACAAAACGACATAGCCGAACGCCTGAGTAGCCAGGGCTACACAAACTTACCTGTTAATTATTAGTTTTAACTATAATTATCATTATAAATAAATAAAAATATTAAGGAACACTTTATGGGAAAAATTAATTTGAAGAAATAAGATAATGTATTTTTGTGCACCCAAGTTCAAATATTCAAAAAAAAAAACGGATGGGTTCAAATAGAATTTAAAAAAAAATGGATCAGAATGCGAAAGTATTACCGACATTGAATGAAAATTAGACGTTAATTATCTTATTTTATTTTATTACAAAAGTACGATTTTTATACAGAAAGTATATAATAATGGCTAAAATCTTTTAAAGGTGTCAACCATCTTAATTTTTACTTGAGTTTTTTACTGAAAATATATTATAAAAAATTAAAAAAACACATATTTGTATATAATTTTAAATATTATCTATTCCATAGAATTCACATCTCTCATACAGGCATATCTGTAAACTTATTTGATATTATTAAAGAAATTTAATATTTATTTGTGCATACATTTATAATTTCTGATATTTTTTTATTTTATTTTTAAATGAAAATTGATTAAGCGAATTGATTCCAAGTTTTTCGACAATTTTTTGTTCTTGCAATAAATCAATGTTTCTACGTATCTATGTATCTATAGCTAAGTATCTAAGTAACTAAGTATCTAGGGATCTCAGTATCTAAGTATCTAAGTATCTAAGTATCTAAGTATCTAAGTATCTAACTATCTAAGTATCTAAGTATCTAAATATCTAAGTATCTAAGTATCTAAGTATCTAAATATCTAAGTATCTAAGTATCTAAGTATCTAAGTATCTAAGTATCTAAGTATCTAAGTATCTAAGTATCTAAGTATCTAAGTATCTAAGTATCTAAGTATCTAAATATCTAAGTATCTTAGTATCTAAGTTTTTAAGTATCTAAACATCTAAGTATCTTAGTATCTTAGTTTTTAAGTATCTAAGTACCTAAGTATCTAAGTATCTAAGTATCTAAGTATCTAAGTATCTAAGTATCTAAGTATCTAAGTATCTAAGTATCTAAGTATCTAAGTATCTAAGTATCTAAGTATCTAAGTATCTAAGTATCTAAGTATCTAAGTATCTAAGTATCTAAGTATCTAAGTATCTAAGTATCTAAGTATCTAAGTATCTAAGTATCTAAGTATCTAAGTATCTAAGTATCTAAGTATCTAAGTATCTAAGTATCTAAATATCTAAGTATCTAAGTATCTAAGTATCTAAGTATCTAAGTATCTAAGTATCTAAGTATCTAAGTATCTAAGTATCTAAGTATCTAAGTATCTAAGTATCTAAGTATCTAAGTATCTAAGTATCTAAGTATCTAAGTTTTTAAGTATCTAAACATCTAAGTATCTTAGTATCTTAGTTTTTAAGTATCTAAGTACCTAAGTATCTAGGTATCCAAGTATCTAAGTATCTAAATACCAAGTACCTGTAGCTATGTTTCTCTATATATATGTATGTTATTTTTATTTTTTTTTTACACACTTTCGATGATCAACATTTGTAATACATTCAGGACTTTTCCTTACTTTTTGACCATGTTTCAGGTAAAATAATAATTAGTCTTTTCGAATTAATTGCAGCATTCATTTAAATAGCAAAAGCAGCCCCAGCTTTGTGTGCATTAAAGGTAATTTTTTTTTATTTATCGTGTTTATTGAACTATTTTTTTTTTTTTTGTTAAATTGCAGTTAAAGATGTTTATTTTACTTGTCAAGCATATTCTGAAATCTATGTATATTTCCAAATACTTATTTACGCCTTCACCAAAGCTCTTAAGCCATCTTACCAATTTTTGCATAAACTTGTATTAAGAACCAAACCAACAACAGAGACAATTCAAACTGCTTGAGTTTAACCCCATTGATCCGCAAGCAATTTGTTTACATTTAACAAACTTGAAAACTCCGCCCAGATCTCACAATCAGGAAACAAAAATTTATTAACGAAGACAAAAGACAGCAAATCGAACGATCGCTTAGGTTACAAAGATTTGGTAGGTAAAGACATAGGCGGGGGGCGTAAGCTCTGCACGTCAACGCAAAGTAAACTTGATTTATAGGAGTGCATCGTGTGAGGCGGACTTCAACGTTCTGTCTATAAGTCTGTCTGTGACTTTTTTTATGGCCACCTTTTTTTTCTTGGCTCTTTGCCTTTGGTTTCAACTTGCAAGAGGCCGTTGTAATGATAGCCACTGGCCAAATGATAATTGTTGGGTTGGTCAAAATTTGTTGATCTTTGGTGGAGATGTTCTGCAGAAGAGCTAATAAATTAATGAAAATTATATATAATGATTGGTTTTATAAGCAATATTTGTTTGGCATTTACTTTCGAAATGGCAAATTATATATTCGTTTAAAATTTGTAAGTTAAGTAGCTAGATATAATAAATACAAGCAATTTAAAATGAAACATTACAGAAATTCACGTTTTCGGAAATCTTTACCAATTGGCACCGTTAAGGTATAGATAAATGTATGCAAGTTGAGTCAAACTTTGAAAATCAAAACATTTGGCTTTTCCAACGGATCGCACATTTTACAGGCAACGTCAACCACAGGCTGAAAAGGCACCGCAATAGGCTATCTAATGGCCTAATAGATGCCAACTCCATTAAAAAACTTATTTAATTTTACTTAATCTGATTAAATATAAAAAAAAATTATAACTGCAAAAAATTGATAAAACAATATATAAGATACAAATGAGTCTAATGATGTCATTAATGGTGCAAATGAACAAATGGGCTCGCACTTGGGCGCAGTGTACCCATCATGTCAACCGGAGGGATCGGCCTATAATGTATTTCTGTTTGTAAATTGCATAAATAAATAAGTTATAAACTACGTTTCAATCCCGATGTTAAAATTAATCCTATCTATCAGAAACAATCCACGTCCCACACAATAAGCTTCGACAAAAACGAATTCCACAAAGTGATACACTTTTCTTTAATTCACGGCTGATCAAAGAACTACAAACTAATTTTCTATGACTGTTGCACCCAATTTACATTTATCACATTTCAAGTTTAGATGATTAAATGCATACCATCTACATGAATTACTGAGTCCCTGCTAACAATGATTCCCATTGGTTTCATCATGTCAGAGTCGAATCGATAATTCAAGAAAACTCCGCAATTCATGTAAGCATTACTGAACTCTTAAAAAATCTCTATTAAATCATTACCAACTCTTTAGATTACACTAGTCGACAAATTTAACACTTTTTTTTTCTCCAGAGATGAGACTTATATTTTATGTTAGGGTAATGTTTCAGCGTTAAAAAACCGTTTTTTTTTTTATCCTCCCATAGCTTGTTTTTTTTTTATGGCTATTTTAGTGAAAAATGCCATTTTTCAAAATGCGGTTGCACATATGAGGTCATAAAAACTATACTAATTCGAATTTTTTCATTATTATTTTTTTTTTCAAAAGAAGAGAGTTCCACCTTTCCAAAATGCCCCAAATCATAAAAATTGAAAACCTTAAGAAAAAACTACAGCCGAAAGTGTGTGCCCAAAACCCCAAAAAACACAACATTTTGGTGACTTTTTCTACAAATATTGCTAATTCTTTCAGAAAAACTCTTTGGCACTTAAAAAGTTAGCTATTTAATATTATTGGTCAGAATATGTAGATGCGATTTCTATATAATTTCGTGTTTTTATGTCAAAAAATGATTGACTTATTGAACTTTTAGTGAAAACGAAAAAAAATCATTTTTTTCGAACGATTTTTTTTTTTGTCACTTTCAACTGCACTTAACCTTTGAAAAGTGATTCCCTTTTCTATATTTTAATTTGTTATAGAAAGTAGGAGTAAGTACTTTTCAAATAAGCCCTTTTTCGAGATATTCGAACGGCCCATTGAGCGCCAGTAGCTGAGTATATCACTATAAGTATACGTAAAATCATGATTTCACCCAAAAAAATATGACATTTTTTGTTTATAATGGTGCTTTAACAAAACATTAATTGGGAATTTACAGTATTATTTTATATTTCATATAACGGTAACAAATTTATCAACAACAATCTTAAAAAAATTAAAAAAATTTAAAAAAATATCTAAAAATGCATATTCGATTTCATCCTTTTGAGTTTTTCATCTGATTCTCGAATCAAAAACCAGCAATATTCACCCAACATTTTTTCCGTGAAACGACCACTGAATCGATCTTCCATATTTTTGATGTCCTGGTAAAATCTTTCACCGTGTTGGTCACTCATCGCACCCAAATTTTCTGGAAAATGTTGAAAATGCGATTTCAAAAAATGCATTTTCAGACTTAATGTTGAGCCAATTTTTTCATACCAATTAAGCATTTCATCAACAATAAACTTAGCATTTGGGCTTTTTTGATTCCCAAGAAATTTTTCTACCACTTCCTGAAAAGAGTTCCACGCTTGCATTTGATCAGGTGCCAACGTTTCTCTAAATTCGTTGCTTTTCATTGTTTTTCGAATTTGAGGAGCGATTGCCAAATCATTTCCATTTTTCCCCATCGCCTTAACAAAATTTTTCATTAGACCCAATTCGATGTGCAGTGGAGAAATAATAATGTTTTCTTTTGCGACGAGTGGTTTTGATACAACGTTATATATACCAGGAGTGTAGTCTATCCTTTCAGGCCATAGATCTTTTTTGTAATGCTCTTTATATGCTCTACTGTTGTATAAGCAAAGAAAACAGTTGTATTTAGTGTTGCCGCTCTGCAATCCCAGTTGCTTTTGTAACACAAATGAAAGAAGAAAGGAATATTTGTTGGTCCTCAAATTCGAAAAACAATGAAAAGCAACGAATTTAGAGAAACGTTGGCACCTGATCAAATGCAAGCGTGGAACTCTTTTCAGGAAGTGGTAGAAAAATTTCTTGGGAATCAAAAAAGCCCAAATGCTAAGTTTATTGTTGATGAAATGCTTAATTGGTATGAAAAAATTGGCTCAACATTAAGTCTGAAAATGCATTTTTTGAAATCGCATTTTCAACATTTTCCAGAAAATTTGGGTGCGATGAGTGACCAACACGGTGAAAGATTTCACCAGGACATCAAAAATATGGAAGATCGATTCAGTGGTCGTTTCACGGAAAAAATGTTGGGTGAATATTGCTGGTTTTTGATTCGAGAATCAGATGAAAAACTCAAAAGGATGAAATCGAATATGCATTTTTAGATATTTTTTTAAATTTTTTAATTTTTTTAAGATTGTTGTTGATAAATTTGTTACCGTTATATGAAATATAAAAATAATACTGTAAATTCCCAATTAATGTTTTGTTAAAGCACCATTATAAACAAAAATGTCATATTTTTGGGTGAAATCATGATTTTACGTATACTTATAGTGATATACTCAGCTACTGGCGCTCAATGGGCCGTTCGAATATCTCGAAAAAGGGCTTATTTGAAAAGTACTTACTCCTACTTTCATAACAAATTAAAATATAGAAAAGGGAATCACTTTTCAAAGGTTAAGTGCAGTTGAAAGTGACAAAAAAAATCGTTCGAAAAAATGATTTTTTTCGTTTTCACTAAAAGTTCAATAAGTCAATCATTTTTGACATAAAAACACGAAATTATATAGAAATCGCATCTACATATTCTGACCAATAATATTAAATAGCTAACTTTTAAGTGCCAAAGAGTTTTTCTGAAAGAATTAGCAATATTTGTAGAAAAAGTCACCAAAATGTTGTGTTTTTTGGGGTTTTGGGCACACACTTTCGGCTGTAGTTTTTTCTTAAGGTTTTCAATTTTTATGATTTGGGGCATTTTGGAAAGGTGGAACTCTCTTCTTTTGAAAAAAAAAATAATAATGAAAAAATTCGAATTAGTATAGTTTTTATGACCTCATATGTGCAACCGCATTTTGAAAAATGGCATTTTTCACTAAAATAGCCATAAAAAAAAAACAAGCTATGGGAGGATAAAAAAAAAACTGTTTTTTAACGCTGAAACATAACCCTAACATAAAATATAAGTCTCATCTCTGGAGATTTTTCACCGTCGACTAGTGTTATCTTTCTAGTAAACAATCCTAACTACTCTTATCAAATAGTTTACAATGTAATCGTTTTAAAATTTAAAAAAAACTTTAAAAAACAATTAAAAGAATGGCTGAAACTGAAATGAAAATGAAAATAAACATGCACGCGCTTTAATCCGCCCCGCTTCCTTCCCCCTTCCCTAACCAACAGCAGAAGCACAGTAAAACAAAACAATAAACACACACAACTGAAGGCAACTAGGAAAAACTTTTTTACATGCAACTTTAAAAACAACAACAATGTGAACAACTCCCTAACATGTGAGTTCAGGCGCCAATGGAGCGAATTCTCGAAGCTGCTTGGGATGATTGTTTACAGCCCACATTTAACAACAACAACCGAAACATGAAAAAGTTTGGAGTACACACAGTTCCCATTTCATCTAATTTCATTTTGCGCTCGAACTTGCCGCAGCCAACTTTACTTACTTCCGGTTTTGCATGGTTGTATTCAGTAAAAATAAATCATATGTTTGCATTTGTCGCTCCCAAAGCATTAATAATGCAATATTAATAGCTGTAGTAGTTCGAGAAAGCTTTTTTTGCAAGTAACATTTCCACTATTTTATGGTCGGGCACTGATTGACGCCTCAATTTATTAGCTGAGGTGACAAAGCCTCAAAAGTCAGGCGCATAAATTTTATTGGCCAACTTGCCACCTGCAGGTGCAAAAACACACACCCAGACACTTACACAGCCTCAGTCAACTTTTCCATACTCCTTCGCAATCATTCATTGTGTCAATCAATTGCACCAAAAAATAAATGGAAAACAAAACTTGGGTTAATGAATTTTGGATACTCTTTAGTTTTATTTTTATTAAAAATGGTTTGACATTCAAATTGTTGTATTGCAGATGCTTACAATAAAGGTCGTAACTAAACATACCATTAGCAATGAATTCAAAGTCACTGATTCAGGATGTTAATTTTTTCAAAATTATTTTTCGAACATAGTCACTTAAGAAGAAAATCTCTAAGTTGCAAGTCAACGTATGGCGCAACGCGTCACATTCGCACACAACATGAATTAATCATTAAGTCATTATTTACCACTTTGATTTAATAATTTCTCTGACTGACTATTTTGTCAGTTGCCCCTAGGTAGAGCATGTGGATCTTTATTAATAACTGTTCAAAGAGAACAGGGACCTACAGCTTATAGCACAATCCGAACGGCGGTGTTTTTAATTAATAGAGATTTTCTTTGGCAAATAGCGTATTTTTGCTAGGCATATAAACTGATTCTGCGGGGAACCGAACCAGTTTGTATGACTGCACAAAAAAAATAGGAATTTTGTTTGGAAATTAAAAAAAAAAATTTGTTAGCAATTAGTGGTATGTCATTCCAAAAAAATTACTTTAATTTTTTGTAATGAGGTGGCGCAAATGCGCTTACACATCCACTAACAGCGTCCCGAAAGTGGAAGCCCGACTTGCATGAGCTAAATCTCTACCCCTTCTTTTGGACCTACTCTACCCCGGAACAGCGGTAAACAATACTTCAAGGTAGGGTCCCTATGTGTCGTTTCTCGACAGTTTTTCGTGGTCAGCGTCCAGGCCTCGCCTTTTTCTTATGCTTTTCTTTTTAAAGCCCGCATATAGGCTTTCGGCATTCGACTTGGGGAAGGCGGGTATGTCAAGCCTGTGACTCGTGCCATGGAGTCCCCCTGGCTGTAAAATGACTATAATAAATATATATAAATTAATATTAAATAAAGTTATCTTAAAATATGTAATATCTAGCTGTAGAGTAATGAATCTATGAATATTTCCCAGTGGCTGCCCTAACGCATGCTAATTTTTGGGTAGAGTCGGTAAAAAATTATTAAAAATAATTGTCAATGAATGTCTACCTTAAATTTGGCATAAATATCATCATTCAGGTCAGATAACGACTGCGAGAGTATGAGAGAGAGAAGAGAGAGATCGCGCTCTACAAAGAACAAACACAACACTCAACGCTATGTCAAGTTTTTGAACTATATGTGCATTCATACATACATGCATACAAGTGCAAGTGTGCATGCAATAGCTTGTTCCGCGCTCTCGCTTGCACGCTCAGGCTCTGGCGGAACGTGACACTTTTGCAGAAAAGTACCTCTATTCATGGATTTATAAGACGTCATCACGTCAAACCAATTTTATTTATTAATACAAATTAAAATGCCAAAAACAGAACTCACTTTCTATCTAACTTGCCAAACAAAGATTTAAGTACCACATTCTGAATACTTTCTTTAGACTGATAAAGAGTTATCATTGATGGCTAGAAATTCTACAATTATGAAAGAAAAACTTTTCGAAAAACGTAAAAAATAAAAAAAAATTTTTAATATAATAAAAATGGGTATCATAGATAAAAGTCATCATTTCACATTAATTCGTAGGAAGTTCAAGAACGTTAAGAAATTATTGAAGTCTTTTTAAATAAAAAATGGTTTAATTTATTATAGCTGATTTTAATCTCTTAATCGAATTTGCGGCATTTCTAATATTACGAATTATTTAATGGAGTAAACTAATAAATTTTAATATTACCTATTGTTTTCTTTTATTTTTCGGACCACTGTAGATATGTAAGAATATTTGAAATAATAGCAACATTTATATTGCTATATACCGCAGTGTATTAAACAGTTATTAAGATCGAAAGAAAACTAAATTTTTAGATAAAATTAAAGGAAAAAACAATAATTCACTTTCTCGCATTAACAAACAAGCTATGTAGTCTCACGTGAGCCTAATAAAGAACAAAACGATGACTTTTTCTGAGAGCAAAGCAATTCTGAGTTTACAGCGTGCATAACTTGTATGATTGAGTATCATCAGTCAGAAATTTTCTGCATAATAGTAATAATTCTAAGTAATAATCGCAATTCTTAAAAATAATATTATCTAATAATTTCACGAAAGAAAGTTTTCGGCATTATAAAAACGTCTGTTTATAAAATTGGTTTCGAGAAATTGTATAAGCCAAATAAAGTCCTCTCCTAATTAAATTATTTAAATAGTTTAGGTAGGTGGTACCTTAATAATTAAGCAAGTAAAAAAATTGATTTTTAAAAACCTAAATTTATTGTAATCACTTGTTTTGCAATGCCTGCCAAACGCTTTAAAAAATCGAGAATATTCTGCTTTACACAAAGTGTATACAAATCCACCGACACCGGTTACACTTCAGTGGTTTATTTTCAATTTAAATTAAAAACTTTGCGAGCGCAATGCCAGGAAACTTTAAATACAGCTCAGTGCCAAAACAAACAAAAAAATTTAAAAAGTATCTTTAACTTGGTGTTAGCTTAGGCGTAACTTAGTAGGTCGTAATTTAGTAAACTTTTTCAAGTTGCTCAAGTGTTACTCGTGCGTTTGTAACTTTGGAAGATGGTCCTGAGTAGTTTCCATATGAAACTTAAACTTTAAGTTTAGGTTTTTTTCTTAAATTTCAAACAATTTGCGAAACACAAACTGACCACAGTTTAAATTCAATTGAATTCTGTGTTGTTCCTATTTCAGATTTTATTACCAAATGGAAAACCAGCTAACAAAAGAGTATACCAAATAAATTGTCAGACACGTTTGGTTTCTGTTACAGTTTTTTTTATTTATTTTCGTTATTGAACGGAAGCCAATGAATAAACTCAATTGCGAAATCATCTGATAGAGTAGATATAAAACCAAATAAGAGTTTAGAAAATATTTTTAAATTTTTCATCTAACTGTAAAAGAAAAAAGTGTATAAAAACCAAACAATTTTCCTTTTTATTCTTTCCTCAAAGTGTATTTTTTATTTGCAATCTGTCAGATAAGACAACCACAAATTTTATAATAATAAATAACAATAATAATAATACTAATACTGGCAGGATTGATTATGCTCCAGTGAGTCCAATCAAAATAAAAGTTTATAATAAAACAATTCTTTTTTTGCAAAAGTTGAAATTACATAAATCGATGTGGAAGGTCCAAAATATGATGATCTTTTAAGACTTCTAATTTCCTTCGGTTGATTGCCAGTAAATTCTCTCTAAATATCGCCGCGAGGTTTTGCTTATTTCATCTTTTGTGTCAGCAACATTTAAGGCTTTGTGTATAAATTTAAAGCAAGTGAGAGACTTTTTAATGCATATATCTATTGTTTGAAGGTATCTCCGAAAATTCTATAAAGCATTTCCGTTTATTGTGTATTGTTATTTTACTATTTGGGGTGTTCACTTCCTCGTGCATAAATGCTTAAAGGCTAGAATGTACAAGTAACGACGTGAGCAACCCTAAAAACAAGGCATGAAGGCAAGAATGAACGATCAACGAGTACGAAAAGTATAAGTGGATGCCCGATGAACAACGTGAGAAACAACAAGTGTTACCTTGTTGGGACTGGATCTGCTAAAAAAGTTTTCTTGAGAAAAATGCTATATGCATAAATGCTTAGGTTTTGGACATTTGCTAAGAAATTACATGCTAGTTGGTTTTTTTAGAGAAATAAACGTTAGGCGCTTGTTTACAAACATTTGTTCACTCTTTAAAAACTCTACAAGCACTAAAATTAAAAAAAAAGCATAAACATATGGCCACCCTAGAAAATATTGCCTCATGACCCAATTATTTTTTTTTTTAATAAAAAAATTTAGAAAAAGGAAATTAGAGCCAAAAAAACAAAATTCTTACTTTAATTTTGTAAGTTTAAAAACTTCCCATATTTAACAAATTTCGTTTCCTTTTTTTTCTTAAATTGGTAATCGTAAAGCTGTGGATATTTACCACTTAAAGAATTTGTCTTCTCATTGCACTGTTAAATATATATTGCAATGGATATTATTTTCATACCAACTTCAGTAGAAAGAAGAAGGAGGCGTGGCAGACCCCAAGTCCTTTATACCAAAATCCTTATCATAACCTCGGGAAGCGATTGAGCCATGTCTGTCTGCGTCCATACGAACACCTAGATCTCGGAGACTATAAGAGCTGGAGATACGAAACCTTACCACCTGATGCGCACATTTCCTCAGAAGTTGAAGTTTGTTGAATCATATGCCAATTTCTTCCCCCTTCCCTCACAGAAGATTTTAGCGGTTCTTAGCCCCACCGTTTAATATTTTCATCTGAAAACACATGCATCTGTGTGTAAAAAATTAACAAAATCGGACAAATAAAGTCAAAAATGTACAAATTTCACCTCCCCTTGCCCATAAGAATAGAATAACCAATTTTGGTAAGCTGATTCATGAGGCTCTGAACATCCACATCCAAATTTTATCGATTTACCGTTTTTTCTCCTAACCCCTCGCCCCCTAAACATATCAACTTAGAACTTACCCCATAACATTAAATTAACTTCTTTGACGTAGCTTACGATTCTCATCGAAATCGGTACAAACTTACGAAACTTATAGGTGTATATATCGTTTTGCACAAAAAAAAAAAAAATGTGTCTCAAAAACTAAAGCCAGGAGTAAGTATCATGTTGTCCCTAGACCAGGATCCCAATTATAATATTAAATCCATCGAATCTCACAATCTTTCGGACAACACAAGCACATACACACTTTTAATGTCTGCCACATGAAATTGTGAAGAGATGGCGGACCCTCTAACTTCCCATTTACTTTACCTTTAGACAAAAATGGGTATTGGCAGACACACAGAGTACTCCAACTGTAACCCAATTTATCTTTGTTGCACAACAGTTGTGCGAAGTTTAACTCGGATTTCTTCTTCTTAAGTGACCATGACAACCTGTTGCCGGGCAACGATCCATTCACCACCCCATAGCTCCTAGGCAGTGTATGTTCACGCATAAAAGGCCAAATTTTTTATGGAGCACTTGCATCTGAAGCGCATTCAATACATACAGTACCTTTTACAATTCTTAAACAAAAAATTAGGTCGTTTACAGTCGGGACTTTTATGTTGCCTGTGCTTCTCTTATTTCCGCAGTGTGCATCCCATTTTGAAGTATTTGATGAATGAGGCTATTTTTTTTTTTTTTTTTGTGACTGTTGTTTCTTTAAAAACATATTTACCTAGACAAAAGGGAATAAAATTTGTCAATTTTTGGCTATAATTCTCAAAGTTCATAAGCGATTTAAATTAAAATTTCGACCCACGGTTTTGTAATGAAGATAGGAAAAAGGAAGTTCTGTTTTGATATTGCAACTTCAAGTATGTGCAAATAAATATAAATATTTCGGGGTGAAAGAGGCGTAAATAGCCTGCGACAAGGCGATGGGATGTATTGCGCCCTATTCAACATGGCACTCGAAAGTGCTAAGTGAAAGTAACATCCTCAACAAGTCGGTTCAATTACTTGCATACGCAGATGCCATCGACCTTATTGCCAAAGCTTCCAGAAATCGGATGAAGCAGCTAAGAAGGTCGGCCTGAGAGTAAATGAGACAAGGACAAAGCTGAAATTAAAGAGGAGGAGACCGATTTGGTTCAACCTTTTGAATTGGCCCGTACAATTTTGATGTGATTCAAGAGGAGTACACACATCTGGGCTCAAAGTTTGAAAGCGAGAATAATATATCGAAGGAAGTGGACAATAGATTGCTACTTGCAAACAAATGCTACTATATACTCAAACATAGGTATAATATACTTGATGCTTGAGGAAAATATTAGTCATTTTTAAGACTGTTTACTTCATTTGGCTGGTTAATGACAATCCAAGCAATTCCTCGCCTCCTATGATCTGAATAGGTTCAAGAAAATCTCCCACTTTGGCAAGAATTCCCTTAGAATACTTACTGGGTTACTAACGGGACACTGCAGGCTCAGGAAACACCTGAGCATGATGGGCATCATAGACTCAAGCTCCTGTAGGTTCTTTGAAATTGGGGAGGACTCCTCCCAAGACATACTTACGGAGTGTGCCGCTTTTGCCAGAAGAAGGGCATCCCTCTTCGGCGATCACATTATATTGATGCACGATGTCACTAAACCAAAACCATCCCAGATAATTAAATTTATCTCCTTTATTGGACTAGCCAAGGAGCTCTAGAGCTAGTAGGGAGCACAATAGATGCTAAGGGTCCCAGTGCAGTTTAACCCTTAAAACTAATATTATTATTTTTACTTCGTTTGGCAAAAGTGTTCAGTAACCTACTGAAATCTCTCGGTAGTAGCTCGATTGGTTAAAGCAGGTATCCGATCTGGGTGACGTCATTATTCGTTGTGAAGGAGATGTCAGCATCATACTATTTATAAGCATAATTTCTGAGAATCTGAACAATCAGTTTCTTTTCTTAAAGAAGACGCATACTGCTTCTTTATACAGTTCGACCTTAAAAAAATTCAACCCCGCTACCTATTTTTGTCGAAGTTTTTATAGAAAAGTTAAACAAATGATTAATCAGCCATCTGTCATCAATTTCTTGTATATAGTACTTACTAACAAGTTTAAGTAAGGTCATGTCTACTTACCATTTTGTCGTAAATATCTACGAACCCCTTTGCTTTTAAGAACAAAAGAAATTCCTTTCCGCTTTTTGGCGCTGAATATTGATTTTAATATTATTGTCCTTATAGCGGTCTTGCCCCTTTTATTGATTTCTACTTAACAACAGTAACAATTAGAGTTACTTTTACTGCCTTACAGGAATGTAAGGGGATCTATCCAATCAGTTCTGGTAAACTCTGTCAGCATCTACTCTACTGTCCAATAAGTGTCAATTACAATCAATTTTCGCATGCCGCTCGTCCTTTTTGTCTACGCCTTTTACCACATTACTGTTTATCTGTGCTTGTGTGTGTGTGTGTGTGTGTGGGTGAAGGCGTCCTTGTCGTACCTGCCTTGCCAACGGCACATGCTGCGTATGCGCAATTTTCTTTGTTAACGCTTTCAATGTGGTTACGGACTTGCCAACACGCGAGTTCAGTTTTTTTTTTCTTTTCATCTTTAAAGTCGTCTTAATGAATGCAGACTGACAGTTGAAATTAATTTCGTTAGCAGTTTCTTCTTCCTACGCCATTTTAAGTCAAACAAACGGCGGCTGTTGCGGCGATAAGCCGTGCACCGAGCAAACACCGTAGCCATCCATTCATACTTTACGGAACCAACAACTTTAAGCATTTTTGCCTTTTGTCTTATGCATAGCAATTGTAAGCGCCGCAATTCAAACGATATGATTGATTGATGATTAGCTAGCAGGCTGTGAGGCTGTACAGTCCACCCATTTTAAAATCAACATGCTGCAACATCAACTCAAATAGAAACTCATAGAGCAACCGCTTGTCCAACTTTCCTCCACAGCTTTCCTTCCCTTACAGCAGCTAGAGCCTCAGCTTCGGGAAATCAATCATTTTCATCTTCAACTGCACATTCTGCCTCAACATTCTTTGGCAAACTGTTGTTTGAGTTGAGATTACGCGTTGTTCTTCTTGTTTTTGTACAAATCAATCTTCACTTTGCGCTCTGCCAGCGTCAATTGAAAAAAATTTCAATCAAAAATCTGATAATACGTATTGTTGACAAATTGTTTCGCATTAACTTGCTGTTTCCACTGCATATTACCAAGCTATATTTTTAACTTTTTTACTAGTTTTATGCAGATCAAGTGAATTTTTTTGGCTGCAAGTAAAAATGCTTAACTTGATGATGCCATAGATTTATGCACCATATATAGCTGTATAAAGAACTAGTTATTGGTTTTCCTTAACTTTGATGGTCATGAGTCTTTGTAAGGCGGAATGCTGTTTGCCCTTAGCAGTCTCAGTAAATGGTCTACCTGATTAAGTAACTAAAAAGTGGCCTCAACAAACGATTCATATATAAAAAATTCTAGCTCTGTAAATTTTAGTGGCTAGCATTAAGTAAAACACATATATTATAAAAAAAAAAAAACAAATTGTTAAACTTACACTATATAAAAGGTGATTTTTTAGCAACTTTCTTCTTGGCAACCCTGTATTTGTCAGCTCAGCTGTTTTTGTGTCTTGTGTTACTGTCAAACATGTTCAGTTTAGTATACAATTTAACCATGAATCGACTTACTAACGAACAACACTTGCAGATTATTGAATTTTATTATTAAAATTCATGCTCGGTTAAGAAAGTGCATTATGCACTCCTTCAATTTTATGGTCAGTTTGGGGGACCTTCTGAGGCGGCTATTCGGAATGTTGTCACTTAATTTCGCACCAAATTAACATTATTGGACATTAAACCATCAACACGCATACGTAGAGCGCGAACAGAAGAAAATATCGCAGCTGTATCCGCCAGTGTTGTTGATGACCGTGAATTATCGATTCGGCGCCGTTCGCAGCAATTGGCCCTCTGTTACTCCACTACGTGAAAAATTTTGCGGAAGGATTTGGGTGTAAAACCTTTTAAAATACAGCTGGTGCAAGAATTGAAGCCACAAGACCTACCACAACGGCTAACTTTTGATGAATGGGCGCTGGCACAGTTGGATGAAGATCCACTTTTTTATCGGAAAATTATGTTCAGCGACGAAGCTCATTTCTGGTTGAATGGATACGTGAACCGTATTTGGTGCAAAGAGCAGCCTGAAGCATTGCAAGAACTGCCAATGCATCCCAAAAAAGTCACTGTTTGGTGTGGATTATGGCCCGGTGGCATCATTGGACCGTACTTCTTCAAAGACGACGAATGCAGGAACATTACTGTGAATGGCGAGCGCTACCGTGCGATGATTACAAACTTTTTTTTGCCCAAAATGGAAGAACTGGACTTGGCTGACATGTGGTTTCAACAAGACGGTGCCACAAGCCACACAGCACGCGAGACAACGGCACAATTGAGAGTCGAGTTTGGTGAACACTTTATTTCATGTTTGGGGCCGGTCAATTGACCGCCTTGATCATGCGACTTAACGCCTTTAGACTATTTTTTGTGGGGCGCAACTGTTGAAGCACTGAAAGCCAATATTGAAGAATTTATTCGTGAGATACCAGCCGATATGTTGGAAATAAAAATGTTAAATTTTAATGTAAACAAATTAATTTTGCCATTCAGCTTGCTTTACAAATGATGGCTCGTAGGGTTATCATTCAAACACATGTTTTCGGCGGGATAAATATTCAAATTTATTTATCAGTAATTGAAAGCGAAAAGTTGCAAAATATGCTACAAGTTATTGACTGATCTCATTATAAATTGACTTTTTTAATAAATCCTGAAATTCATATATTTAAATAAGTGTATAAATGTACTAAAATAATTTTTGAATCGTAGCAACTCTTTTCTGCCATACTAGTTAAGCCGTAAACATTCGGAAACAAATGTGCGAAAAATGAAATCTCTCTTCTGTGGCACCTACGGTTTTAATAAAGATTTGGTTTCAAACCGGACCAAAAATCTGTCTATGTATGGCACCGTAGAATATTGAATATTTTTTGAAGTTCTCTTAAAAACATGTTATGTTACAGATGACGCCCTCCCATAGCTTCATGACAAGACAACAGTGTTGTCAACACTCAGTTGGCGGAACTGCTCGAAAGGAAAAGGATGAGCAAATGGTTTTGGCGTCGATACGGTAGTGTTTCCACAACAGATTTTTCCTGATCATTAGCATTTCACAGCTAGCCATTTTGTGTGAGAAATGTTTAATATTTCACTTTTTATTGCTTATAGTTCATTACTGGTGCCACACTAGAATCCAATGAAACCCGATGATTCGGAATATTGTTTTTAAAAAGCTTATATTAAAAAAAAGAAGTCGTGTAATACGTTTATCAATCTGCATCTTTAGAATGAACGAATTTTAAAAGTTTTTGTTTTGGCGTCCTTGCAATTCCACATTTTTTGCTGTCGATAACTTCTAATATTACCCTTGTTCTTATCGATAAATCATCAAGTTTCCTGTTCTCTTTTCGATGAATTATTATATTTCCCTTGCAAATACTAAAAAAATTTCATTTATTTTGTTAATTGCTTATTTATTAAATTTTTTGTTGTGCAACACTTCAACCCCGATTTATCGATATGACAATTTTTGTATGTAACTTTTTTATTAAAATAAAGTATATAACAATTATGTTAAACAGCGAACTGAAAAAAGTCGTCACAATAAAAACAATCGAATTATACTCAAAGAGTGTGTGACACTCAACTGGCCACTTACTCGATTGATTTCATAACAATTAGCATTCATTTTTGTAATGTGTATCGGACACATGTAAACGAACATAAGTGTATATATGTGTGGAGGGTTGTGTGTGGGCCATGTTTATTATTGGTTTTGACTTTTCAAATTGACAGTTGCCACCCCAAACAAAATGCGTACAATGAACCGGAAAACAATTTTTAAGTGCTTGGAAATGGGCAACATTCCCCGCACCATGGCAGCACATCAAAATGGATCCAAGGTCCCAAGTGTAATCAATTACAATGGTTTACAAGTGGCCTGGCTGACTGACTATGCATCCATGAGTGTGGGAGTGTGCGTGTATTTGAGCCTGTGTGGGTCACTTGTACCATGTGTCGTGTGTCATGCCATTTGACATTAATGGCTTTATAATTGTATGCAAGCTCTGACCAATTGAAGGATATACAAAGAATATTCTGACTAAGCTGCTTAAAGGGTTCCGCATTTTGTGGTGCTTTATTTTTACTTTAGCATAATTAAAAATTTAAGTTTTTTTCGAATTTATAAAAATTAAATGCGTTCCTGGAAGATGTCTGAGGCTGTGAAAGGACATTGATAAGCAAGAATGAGGGCAAGAATGAAGAAAACTAAAGTCAATTGCCAAATCTCAGATGACACCTTAGACGCAATGTCTTTAGCTCTATTAAATCAACCATTGATCGATTATTTGAAATACGTCAATTAATTTTAAAAAAAAATCGATATGCATATGTCAAGTTACCCTTTTTTTATACACTTTGTGATCGCTGCAATGTTTTTGAGAATGTGTTCTTGAGAATATCGTTGAGTAATGCTGGATTTGTTAAGTTTGGAAAGGACCTCTCCAAAGCTTTTGTTAAAATTGGACTGCTTGTAAATGAGAGCAAAACACTTTATATGTTTTCAACAAATATTATTTATTGATGCTGTCAAGGACTGTGTCTACTTTGGCACCACCACCACAATGAACAACGTTGTCACCATGGATCTCATAATGAAAATCAGTGCCAATCGATGCTACCTTGGGCTTGGTACTCAACAGTGAAGACACAATGAAGTGCAAATAGGCGGAAACAACATCGTAAGATCTTTACGATTTGCTAACGACTACGCTTTCCGTAGAACGACAAACTTTTTAAAAGACATCCACCAAGAAAGGTGTTCAAAGCAGCTGTTGTAGGAGCCCAGGAGAAACGTGGGCCCTGGCTCTGTTAGACGCTCTATTAACATGTGATAATACGTTGAGTTCGCTCTACGACAGGCTGTAATACCTTGTTGTTGTGAACAGTTTAGAGGAGAATACCCTCGACATTCACTTTTCCTTTGTCGAAGTTATATTAAATACCTCGGACACTGCAGTCAGAATATAATATGAAAGGCACTCGCACCGTCACATTTTAAGAATTCCAACGCATTACTCTCACGCTTTTAAAAGTAAGTTTGCCCGCTGGGCTATGCAACTATTTTAACAAATGTTACGCATACGCCACATGAGCCCGCCAAAATGCAAACGGAAATTACACGCAGTGTCGCACATATTTTGTTTACACTCAGCTGCTTAAATCAACTCGTAAATACTTATTTCGGAGCACATAAATGCATATAGGGTGATTTTTTTACTGCTTCTTTTTAAACTTACTGACTTGACAGTACACCTATCACTCGCCCCACCTATGGCAAGACTTTGATTGACTAACTATGCTCAGTTTACTGTGTCATTTCATTATGGCAACTATAAGAAACCAAAATTCTTGATCCGCACCAATAAATGTTTATCGAAAAATTCTGTTCAGCAGAAGGCGCATTTCTTTAAAGATGATGATACAAACAACGTTTATTAACCACTGCCATCGGTTAAACCATCTAATTTTTTTTTAAATATGAAGTGAAGTCAGGCCTTTAGCCATAAACTTTGTTATGAGCTTGATTTTAATCGCATGATTCAAAAAAGTGACTCAAAATCTTATATGATTTATCTAAAATCGATTCATATTTAAATAGTCTGTAAAAAGAAAATGAAAAAAAAGCCCGTCCATATAGACTTATCAGGTTTTGCCAGCATTCGAGAGTTTTTCCATAGGAAGGGAGAAGAATCATAGAGCGGATGCAATTCATGTTCTCCAGCGGCTTGCCATTGTTAAGGAGCATGACAACACTGACCTTCTTCGAAGCGTTTGATAAGGCAGTTTGACGCTACGTCTATAAAATTTATGTACTCCAAAGGCTCTATTGTTTTCAGAGCATTTATCTAAGCCTGTACCTGCTAGATATTGGCTGGTAAGACAAGACAGCTCATTTAGAAATGGTTTCCCAAATGAGTCTGCAAATTTAATGGCTGATTCAAGCCAGAATTTTTTTTTTTTTGTGTTATCAGCTGCACAAGCTAACAATCCATCAGCTTTACTTTCAAAGTTTCCAATACAAGCTGATGGACTTTGGGGCCACCTGCCATTTATAATGCACTGTAAATATCCAGAGCGCAAAGTTCGAGCTGTCTTCAACATTCTCTAGGAACCCATTTGCAGCGCCTTTAATTTTGGCATGCAGGGTCTTGAAGGCTTTCTATAGGGAAGAGGTATAACGAGAAAGTGTTGGGGAGTGTTGCATAAAAATGTGGCACATAGCTGCTCTATGGCACTATTCACATATCTTAAATATGATAAAAAATATACAAATAAACATTGAACACTTGAACTGAAACCCAAAAAGAACAAAAGATACATGCAGTTGTCACCAAAATTATGGTTACTAAAAGTCACCAAAAGAAGTGTAGATGTGGTATTGAGAAAGAAATATGTGCTTCTAAATCGTACTTTGTGAGTGGTCTTCGTTTCTGAGGAAACACACCTAGTGCCTGGAGAAACTTTACTTGAATCTTTAATCACAAATTCAGGATTCGCCATCTGTAATTTATTGTATAATTTTGTTTTATGCCAAAATTGCATGTTAATATAGTTCCCTTGACCCAATCAATCTACATGAGCTTATTTTTGGGAACAAAAATCTATTTCATCTTTAGGTTTTAATATTGATGCAATAATGATTGTTGATATGATGTTCTCACTATGGCCCAAATCTGAATCAAGAAAAACTTTTTCCTTTTATAAAAATTATCGTTTCTGGTATGATGAACTTAAATTAATTAAAAGCGGTTGTAGAGATAAAATTTATGAATGCGTTTCTGCCAAAATACCAAACTTTTAACTAAAAGTAAGGAGATGATGAAGCAGCCTACTTAAACAAACCTAACATAACTGATCTATCTATACGTATATATTCATATCTGGCAATCCATTTATGTTTTTTTCCTCCATTCTAAAAACCAAACCGCTTAAAAAACACCCTTTGATGTGTAGAACTGTTTTCAATTGCTAATTAATTCATACGCGCGGTGTAAAAGTTGTTAAGAGCTGCTTGCCTAAGCGTAAGACAACGTGGCTGAATATGTTACGCATACGCAGCGTAGTCGGTTTTGTTGTGCTGCTGTAATTAAAGCTCGCACGTGTGTGTGTATGGAGGTGTGTGTCTCTGCTAAGCACTTTGCGTTATGCCACAAAATCTAATTTGCACATTTTCGCACTTACTTTTATAGAGCATAGAAGCGTTTTGGGGGTGTTGAGCCCTTCGGCATTCAGTTGACAGCATTGACAAGTTGTCGACTGGCATATGCCGCGTATGCGTAATATAAACACACATACACTCGAATAAGAGAAACACTCTCATACACACACCTGCAAAATGGCTGCTAATATCATTTCATTTATTCATTTTTGTCAGTGCTAGAGTATGAGTGAGTGCGTGTGCTCTGTTTCATATGTATGGGTGTATGTGTCTGGCGGGTGTCTTTAGCTCTCTTATTTGGTGGCATTAATTTCCGCTTTGTCATTTGAAGAGCTTCTCCTCTCCTTAGTTTAGCCCCTTCTGTTGTTATTTGTTTTCTCTTTCAACTTAGCCTTCCACTTTTAATTCATGCGGTTCTTAAGTTAATTATTGACTTTAATGGCACTTTGACGGTGATTTCGCGGTGTTTGGGTAGGGAGAGATTTTTTTTGACGCGTTGCCCTTAAAAGGCTTAAAAGAGTTTGGCAAAGTCAGGCTGAAATTTAATTAATGCAACATGCTAGGGGGCATAAATCAATCTGCATGTGTGTGCGTATGTATCTATGTGTTTATAAATATTTGTTTAAGAGTGCACGTTGTTATGTAGCAAGATATGATAATAGGAAAAAGGTATGCTTTTAAATCGATGCAGTATTGCCAAGATGATTGATGTTCTAAATCGATTTTTGGAGTTCATTTTTTTGACAAAAAAAAAATGGTTTGGACAAAATGAAAAAAATTTTATTTTGTATTAAAAATTAAATACAAAGAATTACAAGTGCGTAATTAGTTGCCAATCCAACATATAATTTAACTGTAGAATATTTATTAGCAATAGCAATACTACAGTAGCGTAGAAGTTCTTTAAAAATAAGCAGAAAAAAGAAAAAAGTGTTAGTATATATTAAGTCGCATTCAGTCGGGTTATCTCGAGTATATTTTATATATTAATTCCTGTATGCAACTTTCATGGTTTATTTGTTATTTGAACAATTTTTATTTTAGCCAAATCATTTATTTTTCTCGTTTAGTTTAAGTTTTAGTTATTAAACTTTGGTCCAAGAAAATATACACACAAAATGAGATTAAATATTTTTTAAATTGACAAAATAGGAGCCTAAAGGTCAATAACACGCTATGGGACTTATCGACTATAATATAAACTATTATGAATAATTTTCATAATGTTTATCACATTTTCAGTTGACGACTAGACAGTCCCATGACAGAACCCTAGTTTTTCTTAACGATTTTATTTTTATTTTGAGTTCTAAATAAGTAAGAAAAATAAATTGTCAGCTAATATTTCAAAACTAGTTAAAATGATAAATATTGCAAGTGCAGTAGAAACCAATAAGATAATAGTGATACAAAAGTGAAGCAGTTTAAAGTTGAAAGAATAAAAATTGTTAAAGTTTTCTCATGAAGCGTATTTAATTAAAAACCCATTTATATTCTTTGTAAATATTACGTTTACGTTCTGTAACTCAGTCGCTCTGCATTCGACAGCTCTCTTCTTTTACTCAGTTCCAGTTAAGGACCCACTCTTTTGGCCAACAACCGCATGTCAGTGGCAGCATTTGGGCTCCTGTTCAACATGCTTTCACTTGGGCACAAAAGAAATGGTTTTACAAATTATTTTGTTACCATCATTTTACATGGTAAAAGAAAATTGAATGTTATTTTAGGCGTACAATCAAAGTACTCCTTAAAATATTGCAAAATTTCAATGCAAAATTTAAGTAAATATTTAAATAAAATGTTAGGCAGCTAACTTAAAAAGTTGCTATCAAATTAAAATTAGACTTTTTTGCAACAGTGTGGTGTCATAGTTTACTAAGGTATTTTTTTTTAGGCAGTCTTCGATGGGTTCGGTGTCGATTTGGCACGGAACATACTCGAAACAAACCTAGAAGCAATCAATTTTCCAATAGTTTCGATACGGAAACAAGAAGATTAGTCTCGGTCGGTACAATATAAGATATGACAACTCAAATTTTTTTTAGAATATTTCTTAGCCAAAATATTCAGAAGGACAAAATAACTTTTATAAATTGTCTCTTCGTCTCTCCAAAAGATCTGGGAAATTAAGTTTTGTTTTTAGACAAATGTTATGCTCCAGTTCTTAACTTGCAGTCAGTTATTCTCCCATTTTGCGGTTTATATATTATATTTTTTTTTTAATTTAAAATATCAACGAAGATAAACAAAAAAGAGACACAAAAAAATTTACATCTGTGGCAACTAGTATATAAATCAATAATGTCCAAATTAAAATAATTTTTTAGTTTTTTTTTTAACTTCTGTAAAAACAAGTACCCGGAATTTGTTATTTAAAAAAACACGTAAAAGGAATCTGTTAATTTTTTTTTCTTATGTTGGTACATGCTTCCTCCGTCAAAAAGCCAAATTTGAGCGCCATCTGTCAACAAGTGTATCCACAGCAGCTGTCAGAATCAGTCGACTCAAAAGTGCTCTGCGAATTTTATCATGGAAAATATAGCTGAACAAAGAGTTTGTTTGAAATTTTGTGTTGCGAACGGAGATTCTTCTATGTCTAAAACACAGATATACAAATGGTATAAATCATTCAAAAACGGTCGTGAAGTGGTCGAGGATTTACCTCGTTCCGGGTCGGCCTTCAAAAACCGAAGATAAAATCGACCAAATCAAGAACTTAGAACTTAACTTAAACATCAGTCATATGAGCGTTCATTCAATTTTGAGTCAAAATTTTTGACTGATATTTTGGGTATGAGAGAGACGCGTCACTGCAAGGTTGGTTCCGAAAAACCTCAATTTCTTGCAAAGTGCTTTGATTGTAACCGAATACAAAGCCAAAAACTCAATGAATACCATCGAACAACCACCGTATTCGCCTGATTTGGCCCCGTGTGACTTTTTCGTCTTCCCTAAACTCAAATTGCCGCTCCGTGGAACAAGTTTTGGTTGCATTGAAGACATCGAAAAAATTCGCAGCGTGAACTGATGGCGATACCAACTTCGGCCTTCGAAAAGTGTTTGAAAGAGTGGGTTCGCCGATATCCTTGTTGTATTGCAAGCAATGGAGACTTCTTTGAAGGAGGCAAAATAAATTTGGATGACTAAATAAAAATTAATACGTTTTTCCTACAAATTCCGGGTACTTTATTTACAGAAGGTAAGCAACAGTCAACTTCAACATTTTCCCACAGTATACGTCCGAACATTTCCAAGTAGACAGTTAAAAAATGGCAAGAACAATTAAAAAATCGTTTCACAACTCTGTTGACTCATGCGGTGAAGGGAAATGTGCGGAGGTTGCCGTTTACTTCAATCAGACTCAGAGCATTCTCTTCCACGAAAGTTTTTTTTTTATTGTTTATCATCATTCGCAAAATTAATCTGGGCAGAAACTTTTAGTTAAAAGCCCATACGCAGAATGAAAAATTTCGCAAATGGGTTATTCCAAATGGGTTTTTTTTTTATATGAAGTTTTATCATTTCGTGCGAAATTTTTCATTCTGCGTATGGGCCTTAACATGTGAACATTTTCGCAGGACGTCACACTACGCCTATACACTGTTAAAATTGGAAAAAAGATTCTAGTATTCGCCGTCATTCCCTAATTCCCAAATGGTCATCAAAAAAACCTTTGTTAAAATTGATTCTATTCCACAACTAATCGAGAAGTTGGTCATGTGATTTATTGCGAGATTAAGGTAACTTAAGGCACTGGTGCTACCAGTATGTCTTTAATGAGGACCCAAAGTAAAAAAGCCTGTTTCTTCGACTTAACTCATCATTTCACATGACTACTATTCCGAAGGTGGAACTTAGAACACTATATTGTGAATGGTTCACAAAAGTTTTAAAAGCATTGAAAAAACCAATCACCGCTAGCAGATTGTCTTTTACTACGACAACACAAGCTCTCAGATGTTTTGAACACTCTATAAATTTCGATGTCAACATTTTTCGACACCAAAAAAGGCTTTTAAAGTCTTCAAAATTATGGTTTCAGATGTACCCGCGTCTAAATTAAACAAGTGCTTCGAAATTTGTTACAATAACTTTTCATTAAATCGTTCAAAAATTTAAATGGTAGCCCCTGTACCCACTAAGCTACCCCCTGTCTACACCACTGAGTTGACGTCCATGTCTAAATATGGCTTGTTGTAAAGTGCCAAAAGGGTTGCAGAGCAAACAAAATCTACAAAAACAAAACACACATACATATAAAATAAAATGCATTGAGAAAACAAGTGTAAGCAGAATAGAAAAATAGAGAGTTGTTTTTTTACACATTTACCGCAAAGTTAAAGTCAAAGTCATCAGGTTAGTAAGAACCATTTAACAAGTTAATAAACACCTCAGTTGTTGTTGCAGCCACTGGGGCACGTGCCACTAGATATACACGCAAACTGCTCAAGTTCTCGAAGTTTGCTTGATTTTCTTATATAGGGTAGTAGTTGTGATACTTTAGTTCATTCGTCCGTATCGACCAATGATATGACTAGCTTAATTAGGTTCCACTTTATTAAGTTAATTTGCAAGCAACTCACTCAGTCAACATGACACTAATCGAAGTTGACTATCTTAACCAGACTCCGCATGTTCCATGATTAGTTTGTCAGACAATCAGTGAGATAGTCGGACAGTCAATGCCATCCAGCGGATTATTTGTGTCCCACCATCATTAGTAACCAAATTACTACATTGCACTCGAATAACAATCAGCTTAAAATTTAAAGCTCAAGTTTGGCCATTTTCTGTCTGGTCTATCCACACCTTAAAGATTCATGCCATAACCTTAGTATATATGATATATGTATATAAGATGTTTCGTACCAGGCTCTGTCTTTCCTTTGTATCATTTACGATTTGTGCCCGGCTTGTTTACAAAGTGATATCATAATATGTAATCAGCTCATAATATTTTATGGTCCACAACGTGTAATTTGGCACAACTTCGTATAAAGCAAAGCACATTGACTATACGAGGGCAGGCTGAGTTAAATGTTTCTGAAGTCAGGCGTTATTTTTACAGATGTTCATATCGTAGAAATACATAATGTGATACGGTCGAGGCGGTCCCCGACAGTGTAATACCCTTTACCTTTCATCATCATCATAGTTGGCTCTACAACTCTTGTCGCCTGCTTCAGCATGAGTCTCCAACTTGATCTGTCTCGTGCCTTTGCTCTACAAGACCGAATACCAAGATCTTGCGCATCTTGGTCGACTCATCAATCCATCTTATTTTTGGGCGTCCTCTTGATCTGTTTTCTCGGCATTTGCCAAATACGTTTTTTTTCGGAAGATAGGTGTCGTCTGCTCTTATTAAGTACCCGGCCCATCTTAATCTATTCACTTTTATCTGCATTATTATATTGGGCCCTTTGTCTCCTTCTCCATACTCCATTTTCGCGTACGCCTCCAAAAATGGTTCGAAGAACTTTTCTTTCATAGATACTTATTTTATTTTCATCTACCTTAGACAGTGTCCATGTTTCACTGGCTTACATCAAAACTGGTGCAATCAGCTTTTGGTATATAGACACTTTTGTTTTTCTGTCGAGCTTCTTGTTTCTCAGGAATTTATTTAGGCCGAAGTACTGTCTACTTGCAGCAAGAAGTCGTTGATCTATATCTACATTTTTGTTCTCGTTGTTTAAATTTACGCCCAGGTACGTGAAGTCTGTAACTACTTCAAAGTTGTATTCCCCGAAGATAACATTTTGGCCAAGTCTATGGCTCATTATGTCAGATGTTGTGGACACCATTACTTTGGTCTTTCTTTCGTTAATTATTAGACCTATTTTTCTCGCATTCTCTTCGATGCTGTTGAAGTCGATTTGATGTCTATGTCGTCGGTATATGCTAATAATTGCACCGGTTTGTAAAATATGGTGCCTTTGACGTTTACTTTAGAGTCTCTGATGACTTTTTCAAGTGCCAGGTTAAAAAGGAGGCAAGAGAGGACATCTTCTTGACGTACACCAAAGTGAGTTGCGAACTCACGGGAGTTTTCATTCCTAACTCTCACAACATTTCTTACTTTTGTTATGGCAGCTTTTGTTAGTCTTATTAGCTTCGTTGGGATAGATAATTCTTTCATCGCCGCAATTAGTCCATCTCTCCTGATTCTATCGTACGCTGTTTTAAAGTCAATAAATAGGTGTAATGTCGTGACATTGTTTTCTCGAGTTTTCTCTAAGATTTGTTTGACAATGAAGATTTTGTCGATCGTTGATTTGCCAACTCTAAATCCAGCTTGGTAGTCACCTACTATCTTGTCTACAAATGGTTGTAGTTTATTGCGTAGTAAACTAGAGAAGACTTTATATATTGTGTTTAACAGGGTGATCGGGCGATAGTTCTCACATGAAAATTTATCGCCTTTTTTATGGATCGGACATATGACTCCTAGTTCGAAATTCTCTGGTAGTACTTCGTCGTCCCATATTTTTATCATTAATTTATAAATTTCTCTCTGATTTGCGTCACCCATGTTTTTTATCACTTCTGCCGAGATTCTTCAACTTCACCTTTTTTCTCGAAAAAAAATGTACGCCTTAAAAGTGACAATGACAGACGTGGCAATTTAAGGAAAAAAAAATGTAATACAGTCGAGGCGGTGCCCGACAGTGTAATACCCTGTACCTTTTTTCTCGAAAAAAGTTTAATTCCTGCATATTCCTTCTAAGAACTTTCCAATTGGAACATTTTTTTTGTTGGTGCAAAACGATATTTATACCTATAAGCTACGCGAATTTTAGAAAATTAAATTTAGAAAAAAAAAAATCGAATCGGACAGACGGACAGACGGACGGACGGACGGACGTCGGACATGGCTCAATCGCGAGGTTATGATAAGCATTTCGGTATAAAGGACTTGGGGTCTGCCACGCCTCCTTCTGTCCGTTACATACATTGCACAAATCTAGTATACCCTTTGTACCTATAGGTACAGGGTATAAAGAGACATCAAACTGAGAGCGCCACACGGTGATGATTCCGGTAAATTTTTGATCAAGGTAGTAAACACACGGTTTGTGGAACATGGAAAAATTTTACTTATTTAGCTAATCGATCAGTAATTTTATTTTTATATTCAGTCACTTTCCATATTATTAGATCTATCCTCAAAAATGAAGCTTTCCTTACTTATAACATGTAAAAAGACATTTAGAGGGCTGTTTTATATTGAAACACCAAAAGTGATATTTTTTTATTTATTTATTTTTAAACAGCTCCTACCTTATTAAAACTATAGTACGAGCTAGAACTAGCTTTAGCGTGAGCCTTATTCTAGCCTTATGTGATTATAATTCGTGTTTATGAAATATTTTAATAAATAATGTAGATTTAAATCAAGTTGTATTATTTGCTTTCTTTTAAAAATTTAATGATGTTGAGGATGCTTGTATGTGAAGGTATGGAAATAGCGTTGAGTAGGTTTGAGTTAGGAAACTATTTTGATTTGGTGTTGAGAAATGAAATCCATATATGTACATAGGTCGTGAGTGATAAAATTTCTTGGAAAAATATGGAAGGCTCGACATTTGTTTAAGAGCTATGGTTTCTTCGCCAAAGTTTCTGAGCAAAACACATTTAACGCGCCCTAGTGAATACCCTAACTAAAAAATTCAACACTTCTACCAGTCGTGGACCTTTGACTACGGCAGTATCTATCAGTGGGATACTATTAAAAAAAAAATTTTTGTTATTAATTATACATTTTAAACAGATTTTTTTGACAAAAACTTTTTTTAACGAAAAACAAAGGTCGACATACGAAACTTTTTTTTTATGTAGTAGTGTGTAATGTAGTGTAGCCGAAATGAGTGGGTAAATATCTTACCCAATATCTGCTGCCGTCTGCGTTTTTGCGCGTTCATCAAATACTTTCGAATCGTCTCTTAAGGTTATAGCTAAAATTCGTCTTTTTTACGTTCTAAGATTATAAATATTGTGGCAAAAATGTGATAGCGGCCAAACGATATTTAACTAAACTTAATATTCATTTATTTCGTACAAGTGGAAATTACAATCAGTTAATAAAAAAATGTGAACGAAAAGGGAACAAACGCATTTTGTTGGCTAGATTGATTATTTTGTAGCCAACCCTCGTATAATTGTGCACAGTCATCTGCGAACTTCAACGGGTTGTAATAAGAAAGGGAGATGTAAGATGAGTTGGTCTTTAATGTTAAGGTGAGTACGTACAGAACAGGTTGAGCACGATTGAAAACAAATTAAATGGTCAAAATACAATAACTATAAGGTAGATATGAAGATTTAAGAAAACAAGCAAAAAAATTCAGAATGTTCAAATCAGGCGCTTACGATATTGACATATCAAAACATAACAAGACAAACTTTTTCCGGTGAAATAATAATGGGGTTGCTCCAGCTCTTGTCTCTGTGATCTCTGCAGCCAGATGGACGGCTATACTTTCGAAACGTTTTTAGGATTTTTGGATATGCGTTTGACAGCTTTCCGCTTAATGTTTCTAGGCAGAAAATTTAACTTTTAACAATGTGGCGACTAATGCGCCAAAGCCTTATGAAAACTGTGAAATTTGGATGCAGACCATTGGTACGATATTCACGGTTCGATATTTATATATCGCTATGCGTCTTATACGTTGTATTATTTTGGTACTAAGTTTAGAAAAATGTATTTAAAAACAGTTCAACAGGAAACAGAATTTAGTCTGTCTTTTCTTTTTCATTTTCGGTAAATAGTTGTTTTCAGCGCTGGGAGAGAAGAAACCCCCAAAGTTTTTGTTGCCTGCTATATCTTTTCATATTAAAAATGTAGTAGACGTTGAAATATTTCATAAAGAAACAATTCCAAAATAGGCCTGAGTTTTTTTTTTTTGCGATTTCTGCAACAATCAAAGCACCACCGCTTCCATCATGTGAAAGCGTAGCGAAATTCAACTAGCACTTTTTAGAAAATCGATGAAACTTTGAATTAAAACTAATTAGCAGTAATAATGGTTTGTAAAGAAATTGGTTCCAATCAACTGAAGCGGAGTGTGGCATCCTAAGCGCTCCAAGGTAACTGTCGGCATTTCATCTTATGCCCTAGGTATCTACGTATCATAGAGATCCGCAATACAAGAGTGGCGGTAAACTGGTCACTTTACTAGTTCTGGGGACGTGGGAACGAATGATTGTGCCAGGAACGGATCAGCGATACCAGTGGTAGAGCCCCGCCACGGAACTGCGTCCAGTTCTCATATCTATCGAGGGCCAACATAATTATAGAATACGAGTTGCCTACTTAATCCAAACAAAAGTATAATAATACATTTGCTTAGATGCCCTGCTAAGATGAGGTAAAAACCGGTATTTATGACTTGTTACATTGATTTATTCGAACCGTTACGAGCTAAACATGGTTGTAGACCTCTAGATGTATGACACTTGAAACTAAGCGCAATAACTGGAGGACACCCAACCACATGCAAGTGGCATAGATTCAGTGGCTTCGATCTTTCAGTAGATGCCATCGCCGTATTAGCTTAACAGCGTCCCCACCAAAAACCCGGACCACTTGGACCGCAGCACGAGTTGAAAGGTCCGCAGAAGTTGCCATAGCAGGGATCACAGAAACCGCTCGGCCCGGCACCACCGCACATGCCAATGCAAGAACCAGGGTAGCAAGGATAACTGCACATAATGATTTTTTTATTTTATTCTGCAACAAAAACTTATTATTTTAAAACTATTTAAATATAAAACTTTAATTTACTTACAGCGGAAAACAAAAATAGGAAAATCAACAAAAAAAATTTTATTTTTTTTGAAGCTAAATTTTATTGTTAGCTCGTAACGATCCGAAAGGTTTGACTACAGAAGAGCACTGACTAAACATTTTTTTGTGCTTACGTACATCAACTTTTGTGGGTAGATACAAAAAATTCGTGGCATGCTTGGTTTATGGAAATTTCGAGCTCGATATAGTTTGAAATCTAGTAGTATTTGCTAAAAAAATAAGAAAAAAAAATTGTATGTACAGTTTAAACTCTGTCTAATAACTGATGAGTATAGTCACTATAGTTTAGTTAGAACTGTCTTAATATATACTTTAAAGAAAAATCTCTTGAGATGCCTTTTACATCTGCTTGCTATGCTGCCCTAGAAGCAAATAGGCAAAGTCATCGTATTACAAATATAAGCACAGCCCACCTAAAAATTAATGTAAAGCACATAGTGCTGACTTAGAACGTTTGTTACCTTTACCATACATATGGCTTTCTTTTTTACTTATAAAAACATTGTTTCCTCCGTACACCATTTATTTTTTTCTTCCTACTTCTTGAGTTAAAGAAGCCTAAAAGATGGCGTAGTTTGGATTTACTTTTGTACCTGGTTAGTGGTTTTTAAAAAGCCTTTTGCACTTGCAAAAATTTTTAAACCTAACGATCTTAATCATTGATGATTTCAGCAAGTCACACAGCTGTAGAAGAGCATTTCCCTTTTTCTGTCCACGATGTGCGTCAACTATTGTGAGGTATTTGTTTAATTTTTTTTTATATAGGCGTATGAAGCTTAACAAGCCGAAAAGTGAAGGGACTCTCAAGGTGCCACCGCTAAGTATTACTTCTCAAGGGGCAGAAGGCATGAAGGTCACAACTAGATTCTCATTTATGATTCGAATTGTTACGCTGGCGCTCAGTGCGACACATGGATTTGATTATCTCCATCAAGTCATAGACTATGAATGGCCTCCCAATTCCTAAGCTTAGCTCTTCCCGTTCAGCAGAGAATTTTGGACAGATCAAAAATACATGCTCAGCGTCTTCTGTGGTCCGTGCACAGTGTGGGCAAAACGGATGCGTCTCATTCTTAAACCTATGCAAATAAGACTTAAAGAAATTGTGTTAGATAGAAGTCAGTTGGTCCATGCTTCCTACTCACCCACGACCTTATGTCCGGAATCAGTCTTCTTGTCCACATTACGTTGGGGGAAGCTCTCCACTTCTCTTGCCTCTCGTCGACACGGCTGTGTTTCGTTGATTGTTGCTTCGCCAGCCAACAGATCCAGGGGTGCCATACCTGCTAGTACGAGGGCTGCATTTTTTGATAACTGAACTATTACGAGGTCTGTCTTTTCTCTTTTGCATATACATCCTATTAAGCGTGAGAGAAGCCAGAAGCGGTGACACTGATTGGAAGTATCAACATTGTTTAAGTACGACTATGAGATGCTAAAGGGCGAGCTAATCAGCATTAAAAGCCTACCGTCTTTCAGCTCCCTACAAGCCCTAGAGCTCCTCAGCTAGTACAAATGAAGAGATAAATTTAATTATAAGGGATGGTGAAAGTGTGGCAGCATCAAGATTCTATAATTGACGAATAAGGATGAACTAGTTCTGGCAATAGCGTCACAATTGTATGTGTTGGGAGGATTCCATCCTAATTTAACAGATGCTCAGGTGCTTCTTGAGCTTTCAGTGTCCCGTAAGCAACAAAGGAAGAGCTCTAAGGCTATTCTGATCCAATTGGGAAATTTTCATGAACCTATATTTAATTCAAATTTAAAAAGCTACACATTACTTGTAGGCCGATACAATTTATCTGATCGTGTCGATATCTTGTGTCTTTATTTGCAAAATAAAGCCTTGCACAAAATTGCTGATCCCCCATGGTATATCGGTAATCGCAACCTTCACATGGATCTAGGCATTCCTTTTGTGGGTGACTGGTTAAAAAAACAACGAAACGCACCTCCCACCAAATTGTCTGCATGCGCCGGCCGGTCATAGCCCCCCCCCTGTATATCAGAAGTCGTCATATAATCTAAATCGCTATAATAGCCCATGTTTCCTATCGATATATTATGAGGAAATGTTTAAAGATGTATGAATCTCGCTGTCCTGTGCTCTTTTTTAGATTAAAGGCATTTTGAATATTTAGTAGATTGAGTCGCATCTATTGGTAAATTTTGTTTTTTTAAATATTGTGTAAATCGGTAAATATGTATGTTGTAATTTAAGTCCTATCACACAATAAATTATATTTTTGTGTAGCGATTAATTTTCATGTACTCAATATTGGATCATTGCCTTATTTGTATCGGTTAATTGGCAATAAAAAATATATATGAAAACAAAAAAAAAAACAGCTTTGGGCGAAGAAGCTACAGTTACAAAAACCATGCAGACTAAAATATTTAAGTTATTTTTACTTTTCGGGCATACCATATCATATTCTCCGGAAATTTTTTTTTTTTGCCCTGTACTTCGTAGCCTTCTTATGCAGCAAGTTAGAGCACGCCACATTCTTTAATTTATAAATACTCATCCATGGAAACTTTTAAAATCTATAAGAAATTTGTGTTTAGTATTCATTGCCATTTGATCATAAAAAGGCTTATGCCTGAACAAGGCTCGATGGGATTTGTTACAAAGCTCTTTGTCCAAATGCTGGTCGTCATAATCGTCCCGTTGAACGCACTATTCGTGAAACCATAACCAAGCTAAGTTAATTTTGCATTACATTCATCCGTCAAACAGATTGCATACAGTCCGTAATGAGAATATTGCTGCAGTAGCAGAGAGAGTTCGTAAAGGCCATAATCAATCAATTCATCGCCGTTCTCAAGCTTTGGACATCTCGTATGGAACGTTGTGGCGTAATTTGAAGCGTAAACGTGGCTTAAAACGTTCGTTGGCAGTATTTGGTGGAAATTATCTTCAAACATCAAATGACAAGAACCAAACTCACAACCTAACGATTGTCCTCAATACATTGATTATTATATGTTTTCTTAAAAAAAAATCCAGGAATCTTTTTTCGAACCTTTCAATAACTCTGTCAGTAACGCCTACCAAATTCGATAAAACGATATACTTCACGACCTTCCATTAGTCAAGCTGATTAACATTCCTGTGGACAGATGCCCAAGGGGCTGACCGGTCAATATTTGTGTGAAAAGGAAGACGGCGTGCGAAAAGACCTACACAGGCGCCCCGTATTAGGCCGTACTCCAAAGAAGGCGTAATAAGATTTCATACTTTAAAATAAAAAAATATTTCTGAGCTAAAGTAGGCCTCAACTTTAACATCACATAAATTAAAAATAATGTTTAAAATTATATTTTTCATTCGTTTACATAAAGTCGTGTAGATAACATCTAGTAACAAAAAATATTCAAAATTTTTAAGTAAATCCTAATTCCAACAACGGCTAAAGTGAAAGAAATATAGACGAATATTTTAATTAATTGACACAATAAGGTATATTCCACTCTTTTTCTAATGTTCCTTGTAGATAAAATGTAAGTTAAGAGTAGATCATCTATTAAAGCTAAGCATAATTCTTTATTTTCAGATATATGATAATGACGCTATACAAAATTGAAGATTCGTTACATTAAAAACATTTACACTAATTAACACTTTGGCTTGATAATGGTCTCACTTGTATGTATCACGAAAAAAGGACTATTTTATATAAACTAGTATAGAAATTTATTACAGATGCTGCTCAAAACCATTCATCCTGTTAATACACAAAAACTCCTCTCATACTTTCAAAGCTGTACTAACGGGCTCCATACTCCTTAGAGTATTAACTTATTCTGCGTACAAGAGCTAACTACACTGATTGCTGACTCTTTTACAATTACCTTGACGCACTTTAGTCATTCTGTTGGAATTAGGGTATAAGAGATTTTACGAGACGTAATCCATATCTATGGAATTTCTCAACTTTTCTACCTGTGGCGGCTGGTTCTGATTATAGTCATGGATCAATTTTCATAGCAGCTTCTCAAATACACAATAATCATAATAAATTGTTTAACTCTATTTAAATGCAATTTTATTTCTGGGTGTAGTTTATGTAAATGCTCTTTAAAGTATGTTTCATATTGCTATACTTTATATTTATATTATGCAGACGCATCTCATTTAAATTTAACAAGCTATAAAATTGTATAAAATGTTCTGGCAACCAGCCTATCCACCTTCTTTATAATGCCTCATATTTCAACTAATTGCATGTGAAGCAAGCTGCGTTTCGGTCTTTTGGAGCTTTTTTTATGCCCCAAATATGCTGATGAAGTTGCCAGTTAACTTGGTGGCCCATCAAAAAACGTGAGGTGCTTAAAATGTGAAACAATTGTTTACTTTACTTTCCTCAAGACAGCGCCCAACGAAGGGCCACATAAATGCTTGGTACTAAACAAGTAAGACTTGCTTAAGGCTTATGATGATTATTAACTGTAAATAATACCTGCATACTTTTCATATTTTTTTTTTCAGTTAAAGAGCATTGTCTGTTGACTCCTTCAGTCTTCTTTGGTGTTTTGCCAGGCCCTTCTGGAAAGGGTTTCCCTACAGTATAGGTTTGTTAGTTGGGTTATGTAAAGCAGGGCCGTAGAGAGAAACGCCGGGCCCGGGGGAAAATGTACCGGCCCCTCTATTACACCTTGTTTGCTTCACGAAAGTACGACAGTAATAACACCGGGCCTCTGAGAAAACTCCGGGCCCCCTTTCCCCACCCATCTCGTCGGGCCTGGGTAAAGCACATTACCATTTTTGAAATGGTTGAAAATTCAGGGACATTTTTTCTAACAAAATACCTAGAAAAAGATTGCATTTATTTGTAAAGATCTAAGAAAAGGAAAATCCGTCGATTACTGTTCCCATGTGCTTTGTTCGCCAAACATACGGTCTTCAGTAATCCTTATGGCATGTCTTCAACTTCACTGTACTTTTGAGAATTCAAACAACTCTATATTGGTGGTATCGCCAAAAAGTAAGACGATTTCATTATTTAGTCTACATGAGTCCGCATACCAATTTTGATGGCTGTAACATCCTAATAATAAGATTCAGAAACACTTATTTCAAAGGATCTACAAATAAAGTCTATAAAAGGACTAACTCCCAAAGATCGGATGTTATAAAAAATTCATAGATGGGAAGTGAAAACGCGTATGTTCATGAAACATAGAAAGTTTTGGAGCTCCCAGTGCTATCCCCACAAAGTAAGCAACTATTATGACTAACTAAGACTATGGTAACAGTAAAGGTTTAAAGATTCTTTATAAATAGCTTAATTTTGTAGGGTCTAAAATAGTTAAACTTTTGAAGTTTTCATCAGATTTTAATAATTAAAAATATTTTTTTGAAGTCGTCTTATATTTTTGTACCAACTCAATGATGGTTCTAAAAGTTGGTACGGCACGGTATTTCCAAATCAATTTACCCAGCAAACTTTTAAACTTCTCGAATAAATCAAGTATATTTGGTTTGTTTCGAGGACACCGCAAAAAGCGAGTATATGTGTGAAAGACAGTTCCATTCTACCATGGTATCTTTAGACGCCAAACCCACCCACGCATTCTTCTTTTTTTTTAGCATAACAGTCTTGGGTTGACCATTGTTTCCCCAACCAATTTTTGCTATCTCACGCGATCCAATGCCAAGTTTTTCCAATGGCTCACGCGTAGCTTCCTTGAATCATTTACAGTGTCATCTAGTCACCTCTTTCTAGGTCTGCCTCTTCTTCGGGATCCAATTAGGTTTCTTACAAGTGCTTGTTTTCTGATCGTCCCTGGTTCATGCGCTGAACGTGTCCTAACACTATCTTAGTCGTTGTTATTTCATATATCGCATTACGTTCTGCTTGTCGATTGCGTTTTCAAATTTGTGGTTGCATCGAATACGCTTTGTTTTTTTGAAGAGGTTCCTTTAACTCCTGTTGGAGCATAGGGCATACACTATACATTGCCATACTTTAGAAACCATAAATAAGTTTTTTTCTTTTACACTATAATTGTCCATTCCACTACATCATTTCCTCTCAATTTACGGAAAAGTTTCTAAACATCGATTTCAATTTTTAATCTCTCTCCTTTTATACATGCCTTTTTCGGTGGGTTTACACCAATTTCCAAACTAAAAAAACAAACAAAACAAGCAAAAAGAATGAAGGTCAAGATTTCGTCTAAGTGGCAGTCAAAATGAGTGTTGTGAGAAAATGCCTTTCCTTATTTTCCTAAAGGATGTTTGCTTGGTGAGAGTAGTGGAGAGCCTTTTACTCTCACCAACACTAAAGAAAATTATAGCGGCTGTTAATGGATAAGTAGTGCTGTTTATGGATTAGTAGTACTGCATAGGTGTGGTGGAACTCTGTCTGAGAGTCTGAGAGACACTGTCTGCAGAGTGTCGCTTAAAATTTGGCGGTGAGCGAAGCCTATATAAGGCGGATCTTCAGCCAAATCGGTGTAGGCGGAGTTCAGTCAGTCTGAGTTAGTCAGTCTTGGTCGGTGAAAAAAGAGCCTTGAGTGCACTATCTGTGATTGTAAAAGCGCGGTGTACGTCTGGACCAAAAGGTAGGCGTTATTGCAGCGTTGGAGTACTTGGGCTAACTGTGAGAGGATAAGCTAACAACGGCTAAGCAATACATAAGCGGTTACCAAGCGCGAGATTCTGGCCGTTAAACACCTCAATCATGGCATGGCGGAGAAACCGCTGAGTCAACTCCGTATAAACCCCGGCGATTGGGTGAAACTGCGGCACTATAAGTTTGAATGAATGTATTTAAAAAGCCCAAAGAGGCTTTTAAGAAAAACTATTGAACTCAAACTAAAAACAGACTGGCGGTTTCAAATTGCTACAGAATCTCAGTAAATATAAATTAAAAAATAAAATAAAAACTTGTTGTTTATTTATTCGCTTTACAAAAGACCACAAACTTTTTCAACTGCCCTGTTTAAGGCCATCATTACGAATTATCCAATGGGCATCCCAAAAATGCATTGCCTTCACCTTGTTGACTGACATACCTGCCTTACCTGTCTTTTGTGTTAGATTTAAGAAGATTCACTGCTGTGATTGTCTCATTATATCTGATGTGTTGCAATTAACCCATGTTTCATTTAAAATTGCAAAATGTTTCTTCCTTATTATAATTAGAAACCGTTGAATACTCGCTTGAAATGGTTACACGATCATATCAGCCCTATATCAATGTATGAATGGTTCAACTGCCAAATTTTTGAATTTTGCGAAATTTAAAAGTCAAAGTACTTGGGGATCATCCATAAACTACGTGACGCTGATTTTCGTCAAAATAGACCCCCCTCCCCCCTTGTGACACAGTGACGGAATATTTTTAAAGTTTTCCCATACGGTCGTGACGCTTCGCCAGACCACCCCACCCCCTGGAGCATCACGTAGTTTATGGATGGTCCCTTGATAGATGCCAAATTTTCATAATAATAATCTCCAAAAATAAAAATGTACACCACTTAAAAACAAAATGACAAATAAAAGACAAAAGACACTGAATAATAATTAATTTATTTCTCATTTTTCTCAACTGTTTGTTCTATGGAGTAAATCGATTTGGCTTGTGAACCATTCATATAAATATGGGTGCCCTAATATTTCCAGTGAACTGAAAGATGGTTCGTTAACAAGTATACGGAATAGTCTCAGTTGAGTTGTTTATATCAAAATGAAATTGGATAGCAATAAAGCTAAATCCTTCTGTCCGTCTACATGAACACATAGACCTCCGATACCAGTTGGACAATATTTTACCAACAAATGCGCACAATCCTTTACGTCAGGGTCCTTGAATTCAGCACCCTTTTCTCCCGCACAGAATTTCGTGATTTTTAGCTCTGCTATTAAATCTATAGCTTCAAATGCATCGTAGCTTTATGCATAAAGAATAAAATCGGACAAAGACAGCAAAAGTACTAATTTATTTATTTTTTTTTTTAAATCGAAGTAGGCTTTTAAAGCAATCCAAGTAGGCTCTAATACCAAACTTCAACTTGTAAAAATGTATAGTGCTTCGGTTAATTTCTATTTTTCTCATTAATATTCCGGCCTTTGAACAGTCAACATCAACTAAATTTTTTGTGTAAAGTTTTGTGTTCTTGTGTTATTTAAAGCAAGTAAGTAAAAAAAAAAAAAAAAAAAAAATTTAAATTTTAGTTATACAAATAATATTTATTTATATTATTTAATTTGACATATATAGGTTTTTGTCCTGCCGATGTTCAAATAACTGCCTACATCCAGCCATTGCAACTGTGAGACTGCAGACTAAAGAAATAAATCCAAACAAATCGCAAAATATTCACGGATTAGGTAATGCAAATCTTATAACCGATAAAAGCAAATTATAATTTTTTATTTTCACAGGCACATTAGTCAAATAATCCTACGTACAATATGTGTTATCCTTGCTACTCACCTTGCTGCAGCCCTTGCTCATCATGCTGCTATACACCAAGCTGCTGCCTTTCCTATTGTTCACCCTGCTGTAGCCCCTGCTACATATCTTGTAGGTCATGTTGCGGCGGCTGCGGACCTTGCTGTTAACACTTAAACAATAGATACTTTCACACACATGCACCCACACACATATGTACTCAGATAATATAAACAATTCTACCGAGTCTTCGGAATAACAATAGATCCGATCTCTTATATGCACTTGCCAAAACACAATAAGATGCCACTACACTAAAAAAAAAAAAAGTTGAATTTTTTCTGGTTTTAATCTATATTTGAACCGACGGATTTGTTTTATGGTGTACTGAGATGGGAGAAAAGTTGCGCCTGCAAGATGGCGGGTTAAAGCTGATACAGGGAGAATTTGTATTTCGCTTCGCCGTTTTGGGTAAATCGGTACCCCATAGACAATTGGCAACCAACCAATATTTGGTGAAATTTTTTATTACAGATTTCGAAAAATTGCGCCTATAAGTAGATTAAATAACGGGTGACCGTTTTTATCGGCAAAATTTTTTTTTTATTAAATCGGATTTTGGTAAATTTTTTCCGGCAGGTGGCGATTACAGCAATTCCAGGTTTGTATAGGCGGATATTGGCCGGGTAAAAAATTGTAATTGCGGAAATACGTTAGATTTCTCCCCCAAAAGACGGTAGTCGTGGGTCGAAGTTGTATTTGCCCAATGACTATTTATTGTTTTCAAGCCTTAAGAAATGTCTCGGCCATAAGACTTGGTTGGCATGAAAATGTCATCTTTGAATCAAACGTGTATTTTTATCGTATCTGATGTATCTGTGATGTCCAACAAATATTATAATATAATATTGTAAAGGGTCATCAATCTTCAGTTTTTTTTTACTGACTCAAATGAATCGGAAAATCTTTAATGTCAATAAAACGAACCATTCTTGCCATTCACTTAAAGATAATCCCTTGCAAATGTTGGCCGCAACTGTGCCGTAGCTCCTCCATGCGGAGGTTCCAATTTTCGATGACGTGTTCGAGCATAATCGGATAACACGGGAAATGTTGGCCTCTAATGTTTCAATCGTAGCTTGCTTATCCACAAACACTTTAGACTTCACGTGGCTCAAAGGTAAAGTCTATCGGTGTGATATGATATGTATTGACGGTATGGCAGATAGAGGTCTCAGTAGGTCGATTTTGGCGACAATAAAATGGACTAAGCGCGCGAAAAACACGCGAATTTTCGTAGCATAATTGTACGATTTACAAATGTTGTTCTGGTGTAAGTCTTTCCATGATGAAACGGCAGTCAAAACTGAATAAAAAACACATGGCAACTTGACTAACGAAAAAAAAAAACTCAATATTGATGACCCTGAATGAATGAATTCTTCAGATACATATCGAAGCATACCGGCTTGAATAGTGTACCATATATACTTTTCTTATTATTCAAGGTGTTCATATGATTTTGAAAATCTAATACTGGGAACAAGGGCTTGGTAACCCTTATAAATTAAAATGTTATATGATTAAGGCCATCTGATTAGTAATTTTTGCAAAAATAGTTTTACAAATAGCTCGTTGCCGGTGGCTTCTTGGCAATAGGTGCTCCAACTTGGACAGTTTTGCCTTTAACCCCCGAAATCGCAGCCCTGAATTGTTTATTATTTTGTTTGTACGCGAAGGATGGGTGTTGGGGTGATCGCGTCCAAAATTTATAAACAAATATGCCAAGATGCAATCTTCTTCATGTGTGTTTTAAATAAATGCTATAAAAACCAACAAATTACTTATACAAAGGCACTTTTTTTTGCTGACACTTCTACATTACTTAGTTAGTGTCCTAGTTGGAGCAAAGGGCCTCAAATTACTGCATCGTTGTAAGTCTTGCTCAAGTCGTTTTTCACTCACTGCTGCATTTCTGCCCAATAAAGTGCACACCCTAAATGAGTTTAATATTAACTTTATTCATTCTTTAAATATTTTTTAGTTTAACATAGATATAAATTCAACACATTATAATCTTCAGTAAATAGAATCCATAATATCCATACATCACTTTTCAGTTTGTTTGAATTTTCAATTGATTTACAACAGAGTGTACGTATACTGCTTTACATGGCTGTAACGCATACAAATTTGTCTGTGTATTCATCATCAATTTTATGCAAAAGCTGTTAGCTCCTAGCCAAGTGCTTTACCAAAGATACGCGCCGTGCCTTTCAATTTACTTTGGATTGGTATGGGTATTGCTTAGTCAGCAGTCAGCAGGACAGGGGCAGAGCACAACCAGAGGTTTACTATCATATACTGGCTGTACTGGACTTGTTGGCTTAGACTAATGGTCCATGGCGTATATGCTACTACCATGAATGTCTGCAATTTTTCCAATTCAACAGTTAATAAATCCCATGCACTATGCATATCTGTGCAGGATACAGGCCAACTGCGTCTGCAAGTGTTGTCTGTCTGTGTGTTTAAGCTTTTCAGTTTTTTCAGCTTTTTAATAGCATTTTCTTTTTATAGCTCGTGCTGCCCTTTTGGCCAGTTCAATTGGCCAAAAAAGAAGTTGTAGAAGAAATTTGGTGCTTAAGTTAACTTCATGGCGGCAATTTTGTGCATAATCAGCAATTTATGTCGTAACCATAACTGGCTGACCGCTTGGAGATAGACTTGGCGTTTTAACCAAATTAAGCAACATCTCTTTAAATCATGCACACAATGCGTATACGTCATGTTGGTCTGAGCAAAGTAATTGCAAACTAATTACCAAAAATGTTGCAGCTTCTATTTTGTAGGAACAAACGGAGCAGGCCAAAGTGCCAAGTTTGCTGCCCGCTACAAACCACAAATCAAACCAGGCTTACCATCCGGCAGCTGCATATGGCATTGCCCTAAATAGATGAGACTGGAACACGTTAACAAGTTGTGTACACTGCCAATAGGACAAACGGACAAATGGTGTTGTGCCTATAGGCAGTACTTGGTATAGGAAAATAATGCATGGGTTAGAGATGGATGTTGAAAAGTTATCCTTAAGCATCGACGGGAATATCAAAGGAGAGCAGGGCCACATTTAAAAAAACACATTAACCTTATTTTGTTTTACCAGGCAGAAAATAGAAGTGCGGAATTCTTGGTAATGTTAATACAAGATAATTTCATTGCCTAACTTCCTGTAAGTGAAGGCGACTACATGGGGGTTTCAGTATAGCAATACTTAAGAAACGGAAATTTATAGAGAATAAGCGGTATATCGGATGTAGTAAATCTAAAAACAGAAATGAAGACATGATATGCCGTACATTTTTTTTGTATTTAGACTTTCAAATAATGTTTCTCATCCTTTTTAATTACCTTCAAAAGTAGGGGAGACTGGGGCAAAACACACAATTCGGGAAGTATTCAACCTGGATTACCGTCACGACGTTAATCGCCGGAGACTGGAAATTTATTCCAAACATGGCTTTGGTGGAGAGCTCTAAACGTCGTTTTTTTTTTTTTTTTTTTTTTTTTTTTTTTTTTTTTTTTTTTTTTTTTTTTTTTTTTTTTTTTTTTTTTTTTTTTTTTTTTTTTTTTTTTTTTTTTTTTTTTTTTTTTTTTTTTTTTTTTTTTTTTTTTTTTTTTTTTTTTTTTTTTTTTTTTTTTTTTTTTTTTTTTTTTTTTTTTTTTTTTTTTTTTTTTTTTTTTTTTTTTTTTTTTTTTTTTTTTTTTTTTTTTTTTTTTTTTTTTTTTTTTTTTTTTTTTTTTTTTTTTTTTTTTTTTTTTTTTTTTTTTTTTTTTTTTTTTTTTTTTTTTTTTTTTTTTTTTTTTTTTTTTTTTTTTTTTTTTTTTTTTTTTTTTTTTTTTTTTTTTTTTTTTTTTTTTTTTTTTTTTTTTTTTTTTTTTTTTTTTTTTTTTTTTTTTTTTTTTTTTTTTCTTTTTTTTTTTTTTTTTTTTTTTTTTTTTTTTTTTTTTTTTTTTTTTTTTTTTTTTTTTTTTTTTTTTTTTTTTTTTTTTTTTTTTTTTTTTTTTTTTTTTTTTTTTTTTTTTTTTTTTTTTTTTTTTTATTTTTTTTTTTTTTTTTTTTTTTTTTTTTTTTTTTTTTTTTTTTTTTTTTTTTTTTTTTTTTTTTTTTTTTTTTTTTTTTTTTTTTTTTTTTTTTTTTTTTTTTTTTTTTTTTTTTTTTTTTTTTTTTTTTTTTTTTTTTTTTTTTTTTTTTTTTTTTTATTTTTCGTAAGCCACATATGTGGGCTATAATATAGTGCCCACTGAAGATCCCCGCAGCCCTTTGGCTGCCCAAAAATGCAATTTACCTTGTTTTTGGCTTTTTCTTATTTTTAGCCGCTCCTTGAAAATAACCTATGACTTGAACACTTTTTAACTAACATCTCAAATTGGCTTTCATGACTTAACTTACGAAAGACACTCCAGACCACTGGGAACACTGACCAACTGCCTGACTGACTCTTAAATTACCCTAAGCATATGACCAAGAAAGACAATTAAAACAAACAAAGGCATTTAGCCAGCAACAGACGTGGCTGTTTTGCATATTCATGAACAGATTCATAGCACACAAACCAACACGCACATTCCCTAGAGCTCGGAGTACGGGTACATCAAAGGCATATCACAGTACCCACTACCAGTTCATCACTAGGAAACGCATTAACCTATCGAATTTGAAAATCGCTTCACTGAAAAAGAAGAAGGTCGACATTGTATTTATTCGTATCTTTTTATAATTAAGTTAATTATGATCAAAAATATTTAATATGTAAGTCCTCTTTTGACCGAAATATTGTCACAATATTTACAGAATTTTTTTACCAGCTGGATGGTCAATACTTAAATGTTTGTCAAATAACTTTAAACCATTTTCGCTGTATTCGCGAAAAAAGTTTTTATTGGAATGAAATCAATCTATAGGCGTGCCATTTGCCTTAAATATTTATAATTTTCCAGCACCTAGGAAGGCCGTGGTATCATGTTGCGTCTACGTAAAGCTGGCGCATTGCTCGACAATTAGAATAGTCTCGGACGAGTAAAGCATAATTAAAGAATTTTAATCATTCAAGATGATTTATTAAAGAAGGAATACAACCTATTTTTAAGTCGAAAAGACAAAGAATTTACATTCAGTAATTTTTAGTTTACAGATCAAAATTTGTCCCAAATGAGGTGTGTCCATAGAAGCTAGTGTATCTGTCAGGGTGTGTTTTGCAGGAGGTTTCAAAAACCTTTTTAATTAAAAAAATTATTGAAATCCATGTTCTAGAAGGGTCAACTCCGCCTCAGGGGCTGCAGTATAGTAACGCGGAAGCCAGTCAATTACTTTGAAGTCATTCTTGTAAGCTAAATAATTATTTATTTATTTATTTAAAGAGTACAACTAAGCTCAGTTGACCTTATATTATAAAAAAATATAATTTTGAGTAATGAAAATATAGCGAGGAAATAGATATTAACCAAATCGCGACTCCAGACCGATGGGTGAACTTTTAAGAGATATGCACCGACTCACATGAAGAATTGGCCAAACACTAGGATTTACAATAAAAAAATTGAAAACAAGAAAGTAAGATAAAAATTAAACATTATATCACAAAAAGAGCCAATAGATCACCGTGGGTGACTCATAGCATAGGATTGGTCAAGGATGCTCGAAGTGGCAATTCAAGATGACTTAAGATAGGAGAAGTGATACATTGAATAGTCCGTTCCAAAGAGAGGATTTTGTAAGGTTATTATAGTTAGAGCATAAGACAAGGATCGTGCAAAGCATAATTAGATCTACAAAATAGTAGGGCCAAGGGTCAAAAATTACGAGCTATTCTGGATGGTATGACAAAAGTAACTTTGTTAAGAAGTACATTGGAATCGACAAGGCCGGGTAACAGCTTATGCAAGAATAAGACGCCAAGGCATGTTCTCCGATGATTTAGGAAGGCAACTTTATAAGGCGAAGTCTATCAGGCTATGGCGGTAGTCCAATATTTAGGTCCCAGTTTAAGCCACGAAGTGCAAAAAGTATAAATTGCTTTTGTATGGACTCAATCATATATAGAGTTTATTAAACTTCATACCATACATAAAAAAGGTTACAAATAGATGTATTAGAGTAATGGACCTGCTTACCTATAGTGCTACCGCTTTGGGCGGTGATTACCTCCGTCCAAAATAATCATAAGAATGTTCCGACTCTAGCTTGTATTTGTCTGACTGGAGCCATGAGAACCTATTGTATAGTAATAAAGCTCCAAATGAAAACAGCACGGCCAATAATTTCAGTCGAGGGAAAGCACACATGCTCGCGAGCTTGCAACGCTGACGAACTAAAAAAAGTGATTCCTCAATTCTGTTACCCAGAGAAGAGCTGACCATAGAGAACCACTTTAAAAGGGAACTTTAGCGCTTTGAGTAGTTAAAATAATATGACAATCTAGAAGAGATATATCCTATGAAAATATAAATAATTGTGTGGAAACAGATGGGTCTTTGACTAAGAAAGGTACCGAGCTGGAGTCGCGGCACAAAAACACGTCTATCATAGGGTGGGGGCATATACACCAGCATATCTCAAGCACAAGACGCACCGCTACTACGCAAAGAGAAAAAGTCCAAACGACTGGATAGGCCCTGTTCCCAATAAAGCAAGAATTCTCTTAGGATATTGACAGGTCTAATTATGGAACATTGCAGTTCTAACACCTGTAGGTAAATAAAGGAGAAACCCTTTCAATGCCAGAAAATAGGCTTCCATTTTTCGAAGTCATAGAAACTCCATGTACAATGTCACCCAGCTAGAGACTTAATTTAATTTATTTGTATTTATTTGTATATTTATTTATATATTGTCTAAAAATTTTGGATTTTAGTATTTTTTTAAGTTACTTTACACGGCTCTTGTAGTCAATTTTCAGCTATAAAGAAATATGCTAAAGAGGATGTTATTGAAGTCCGGGACGCATACTGCCCTTTTGTAACTGAGATATAGGCGACTGTTGCTGCTTACCAACCACTTTAGTCTGCCCAGTCTGTTGCTGATGCGCATAAACACCCAGAGGGGGACCCTAGGACGCTTTCTTGGTGGACTGCTCTAACCTTAACCCTGAAAGAACTGCCATACAAATAAGAACGGATGCGGGTAAAGATGAACAAGTGCAACCCACTTTACAATAGTTGCTTCGTTATTTTTTATAATACAAATAATTCTGCAACTTGTGGCTCTATACGTTACCACTTACGTCATCGGTAAAAGACACCCTACCAGAAGGCGCTACTTACCAGTCGAACGAACTACAGGAGTTGCGTATACCATACACACATACATCCATTTGTAGATTGTGTTATAGATGACGCTGCATTTAAATATGCATGAAAAAATATTCACCAATAGTCCATTAGTCAATGGATTAGTTTAGATATGGTCAATGCATTGGCTTTTGCAGCTGTCACTTGGCTGTCAATTAAAGCTAATTCAGGTCACTTAACAACGACAGTGGCAGAGTTAGAGCCTAGAGCAACAAAATTGAGGGCAACACGATTTGGGACATTTGCATTTTTGAGAACACTTTTTCAAATATTTATCAAATCGACCCCGAGTATCAAACTTAAAAAGCAATTAATCTTAATTATTGGCGCGCCATTTTACATTTTCACTTCCGTATATACAATGGCATCCCATTTCGTATGCAATACAGGCCAAAACTTTGGCCTGGACTTAGTTGCCAGCTTAAGCTGTGTGCTCCTGGCCAATGGCTGTTTATGTAGAATGTCCAAGGATTGTCAGCAAATCAGGTGCAAAACGTGATGTGCTTTCAATAAAGTGCACACAAAAAGTTGAAAAAAAAACAAGTATATAAGAAGTAAACTTTTAATGCGCTTAGACAAGAAGCGATATGTGTATGTATTGGTATATATATATATGTATTGTACAACAAAACGGTAAACAAAATCACGAGAAAAAACAAACCAAACCTCAGGACATGGCCTGGTTTGGATGGCAGCACTTAAAGTCCCCAAACGAACCCGTGCGTGAGCAATTTTTCTAAATAAAAAAAAAAAACAAACATAAAAAATAAGAAAACAACGGAAGACCAACGGAAGATTGTGGTAGTAACTTGTGCACGTCCAGATTGAAGCCGATACTGATAATGATGCTGATGATGCGATAATAATGAAGGTTGGTCAAACCGTAGCATGTTCACCAGGTAAGGTTCATTATGTTACTTAACCATACTTTGGTATTCACCTTTTTTTTGTGTAAAGTCGTTAAATATTAAATACTTAATGCGTCTTCATTTGCTTGGGTCCTTAAAAGATATTGCATTGACATTCACCTAATGAAACGCATCTACCCGGACATCAAGTGGAATTAGTTAGATTCCGTTTCGTAAATTAGGACCTAGAACATCATGAATATTAAAATGCTGGACATTTCAACAGGTTTCACCAAACTTAAAATGCCGCGAAATCCATACTGTACTCAATACATAATAATACTGGAGTGCGTCCCATTTGCGCATCACTGGAACCCTGAGATCCATCATTTAGGTCAAATGAATGGCGCAGAACCTTTTAGGTCTACCTACTCTACTTCGGGTTACAGCAGTCTCCTACTGGAGACAGGCGTACACGCTCGAAATCGAAAAAGGTGTCTGCTGCTTCACAGCCCAGAAATGAAGCGATAATTTCGTATCTTTCTGGGTAAACGAGATAACGATCCACATAGTTGGCTCGAAGACTTAAGAGGGCATAGGAGGGGGCTCATTATTAAGAGATCTCGCTTGTCAGCTTCATTACGTCTTCCAAACGTGTACAGCGTACTTCAATCAGAGATAAAGTCTGTTTGGCAAGCGCCAAGGCTGAAAGACACCGTGGACGAGTATCGATGGTTGTCAACATCCAAGCTGCAATCAAGGATTAGTCATCGCTCACTGCAAATAATAAACTCCTCTGTAAACCTTAGTGGCACTAAACTGTTACCAACCTAACTTAATCACACCCTGCACCCATACCTTTGCGAGGGGCCAGACAAGTGTGCTTGGAACGAACCAGTGCTACCAGTGGCTCCTACGGTTAGGAATATAATGATGACCTCTTCTGGTCTGTCATGGTATTATATAACCTGAACCAAAGCAGTACGATAATGAGACATTGACTCCGGTTATTACATCTTTCAGCAATCTGGCCACATATCTTTATATATAAAAGAGAATTAAAATTAATATTAGTTGAACCATTTATAACTCAAGAACGACTGGGCCGATTTTTTTATCTATGGTTAATTCGATTCAGTTATTCCTGATTATACTGGTATAACTAGATATAAAGGGTAGGATGAAAAGGTAGTAGGACTGAATTTCTATAGCGCGATCGGACCGCGGTCGGACCACCTCGTCATGGTAGTGGGAAACATTCCGAAGAGACAAATAGACCTATTGGGTCTATAAATTAATTTTAAAGGATTTACTTTAAATGGTGTTGCTGTGTATTACATCGCCTCGGGTACCTTTGTTACCAACTTCATGTTGAAGCCTCACTGACAGGCTTCACTTTTCAGCATGTGTCATTTCGTCGAAGTGTGAACAAAAATCTTTTTCAGTGTATTGAGTAAATTGAGTTTGCGGGAAGTGTTACTTTTTTACTTCAATTGAAAGAAAAAGGCGGCTAAATATCATTGTATGCTGTGTAAAGCGTGTGGCAACCATGCTCCACCGATTTCAATATGTGAATACGGCTTAGATGTTTTAAAAATTGGTATTTAACACCGAAGATGAGGATACGAAGTAATGCCTCGATAAAGATCCGTGTAAAACGCAAGCAAAATATGCAAAATTGTTGGGAGTAACACAAGAAACCATTTCAAATCGCTTGAATAACACGGAAATGTTCCAAAAGCTTGGAGCCAGGAGACATTGAAAGGCGTTTTGTCATGTGTTAAATGCTGCTTCAACTGCAAAATCGGAAAGGTTTTTTGCATCGTACTGTTGCTGTTGATGAAAAATGAGTTCATTACGATAATCCAAAGCGAAAAAAATCACGGTACCACCTGATCATGCATTAACATCAACGGCAAAGCCGAATGTCCATGGCTCCAAGGTAATGCTCTGTATTTGGTAGAATCAGCTTGGTGTGGTATACTTTGAGCTGCTAAAACCTAATGAAATCATCAATGGGGTTCGCTATCGACTACAATTTATACATTATAGCCGAGATATGCGCAAATAAAGGCCGGAATACTAGTAAAGACACAACCAAGTTATTCTTCAGCATGACAACGCTCGACCACATGTTGCAAAACCTGTCAAAACATACTTGAAATCATTCGAATGGGAAGTGCCACCCCACCCGCTGTGTTCTCAAGACCTTTCTCCTTCCGATTATCACTTGTTCCGACACACGACTCATGTGTGCCTTTCTGAGCAGATAGCCACAAAAGATACTTCATTCTTTCGAGATGATCCGTAAATTGCCTGAAAGATGGGAAAAAGCAACGTCTATCGATGGACAGGACTTTGAATAAAATACATTGTACCAATTTATCACAAAAAAGCTTCAAAAAAAATTAAATTTTTTAAATTAATTTATAGGCCCCAATGCCAAATATATAGCAAGCACATCGATTACTTTGCACATCTGTGATTTAGTGATGGTGCCATGAGCCGCTCAACGCTGGTTGAGTGGTATTTGCTGTTCCCAGGGTAAGACGAATACGACCATCACAAATCGCCCATCAACTCCAAGGATTGATGAAGGCGCTCCAGTAATCTGACAGACACACAAACTTTCGTGTGTTCAACCATAGGGCTGCCACATACAATAAAAAATTTAAATTAATTCAGTCGCAGGTATGAACCCTGTACCATAAAAATATGTGCGACTTTTTTGTTAAAAACTAAACCACGTCAACGAAAAAAATGTGTTTTGATTTTTTTACTAAAGGCCTATACGCAGCACATAAAAAAATGAAAAACTTCATATAAAAAAAAAATCCGCAAAAAATTCCGATTGAAATTTTTCGACAATGGGACGCAGACAAAAAAACAAAACAGTGTTGTCTAAAAATTCTTAACTACTTCACTAGGTGTGGTAACACTAACAACAGCTGTTTGGTTTTTGCCGCTTTGGCGCGAATTACCGATTGATTACGCACCATGGCCTCAAACTTTAAATTGAACACGAAATGTACACAATTGTGTTGGAATATTAGTCAAATAGAAAATACATACATCTTTGAAAAATCTTCCACTTTCTGCTCTGCCCTTTAAATAAGGTTTCACCCAGACACTTCTTTTTTTTTGCGGCCAACCTTTTTATAATTTGGTAGGCAGTCATACTTGCATTGTTTATACTTAGTAATGTTAACAATACTTGTTGATTCAAATCCATGTTTATTTTATTTAATTCTTTTTCTTATTATGCGCGCTTAATTTTTGTAAACATAAAGCAGCTGATTATAATTTGAGTGTGCCCACATTAACCTAAATTATCGGAAAACAAATCGATAATACCACAAAAAAAACGATAGTTCGATAAAAAGTAGCACTTTGACTTACTATGCACACACTGGTGGCTCCATCTGAAATATTATAAAATAGTTTCCATATGGAATTTTTCGAACTGCGTAGACCCCTTAAGGATGAAGAATCACATAAAAAATAAAAACTTGATTCGTTTCTCAAGGAAAAAAATTGTTCGTAGTAACAAGATCTTTTCTATTGAGTTGCTTGCTTTATGAAGAAAATCTTAAAATAAAAATTGTTTCCTTTAAGCACACAAATCTTAATTAAATACTTAATTTGAGTTCAATGAACAACATCAATTAGAAGCACAAAAATGAATCCGGCAAAACGTATGATAAAGTATAAAAATTCATAAGTTAAAAAAAGTGAACCTTAAAGTAAAATAAGTACACGAACACTTAAAAAAGACACCCTATATACTCGCTTTGCAATTGTTGATAGCCCATAGTTACTTTTCCATGAAATTGTAAATAAATACGAAAATTTGGGAAGGTTCAAGATTATGACAATAAAAAAAAAAAAAACAAATAAAAAAGAAGCAAAATGTTTTTTGTAGATAAAAGCATATTTCAAATCCTTAGTTTAACACCAAAGAATATTTAGTAAAACAAAGTAGGTAATTTTTTTCAAATCACGTATGAATAATCTCATTTTTCATTATATATTTTGAACTGCAAACAAAAACAACTTTTGTAACGCACATATTAAATTTTTACTGCAAAAAAAAAAATCAAAATGTCTAAAAATCTTTGCAGAATTTATAAAATGAATTATTTGCCAAAGAAAAGCATTTGGAATATAAGTAAGTTCGTAGCTGTTTAACCAAAAATGTTCTATTTAACTTTAACATATGTTTAGTTCCTGCAGAGTTTGGTCACTTGGCTGCTCTTCGCGCATCGAAAGACAGTCCAACTAACCAAGAGAACCGAGACAACCAATCAAACAATAAAAAATCGGCAGTTTTTATAATAACCGAGCACTTACAGGTAACCAACAATCAGAAGAATGTCCAACGCTTGGAGTCCCAGGAGGCTGAAAAGAATGTAGCTGAGAGCACCAGATTGTTGGATAAAAAAAGCTGGAAGGCAAAGATTATTGCTAGATCTGTGAGAAATAAGAACATAGAGCTGCTGGAAGAAAGACTAGGGCAGCTAAAAGAAACGACAATGCCCAAAAATTCTAGCAAGACTAATGTTGAGCTCAATACGTCTGTGAAAGCGCTGTTACCTTGGATTCCTCATGATATTAATGGCCTAACACAAAACGATGGCATAAAGATTAAAGTGAGTCGAGAAAGGGCGCTTATGAACGGCCTTGAAAATATGTATTCAGATCATAAACCCAGAGATTTACGTGAAGGAGAGTCTGTACAGGTTAAAGCAAAATACCTACCAGAAGATGACGAAAAAAATAAAATTATGATGATGAACAAAGTGCAAAAGTTAAAACCTAAACTGTAGTGGTAAGAAAGAAACTTTACCTGTTTATATTATTTGAAATCTAATATAACAGCTAGCATTTTTTTTTGACTGCGTGCAAAACTCTAAAGAGGAGAAGAATTGTGCAAGTTGACTATATAAAAGTTTCAGTTAAATATAATTATTAAATTAAATTATGTAAATTATGTAAAAAAAATTATTTGTGAATAACACTCGAATTAATGGAATTCTTACGCAAGTAACTTTTATAACAATTCTATACAAAATAACTTGTAAGTAAGCATATAGCCCAAAAGACTATATTTGAAGGATGTCTTACATATAATTAGCTTTTGGAAAAAATTTCTTTGAACATTAATACTTTTAATGTGCTTTCTTTCAAAATGTTACCATTTTATGACTCAAGAAATATGCAAAAGTAAATGCATAACAATGTCATCCAAATATTGTTTATTTGTGGCTGAACTCTTCAGAAACCAAAGTGCCAGCAACAACCACAGAAATGTTATCAAAACAATTAGCAAGGACATTCGAGCAGCGGTGTTATACGCATCAGTTGACACCCCAAGAGCCACTCATGTTACCACCCATTAAACCTGTACTTTAGACATTGGACACCCGACTACAGCAAATAAGCCCAAAAATTAATTAAAACTTACCTCAATGAACTGTCAGTCAATTAAAGTTTACGTAGTGAGACACGACAAACAGGCCAAAAAGCAACAACATAACAAGTCAAAAAGTTAAAAAGTGGGAGAAAACCAAAGGAAAAAAAATTTCTTCATAAAGTCGGGCGTAACCGACATAGAGGCTGTGCTCGACGTTGAGATACTCTGCATTCTTTTTTAAAAAAAAAAATGATTCTGGCAAGAGGTTAATGGAAAAATGTTCTGTTGGGTAGAAAATGTTACCCATTATTTACGTAAATTTAGCAGATTGTAATTTTCTAGTAAACATGGCAAACCGAATCTTGTTACCAAATTTTGTAACTCTAGCTAAGTTAGGTATGTCCAAAGAAGCTTTCTGGGTAAGGAAGTCAAAGTAGTAATTTTTTATTACATCTTTTAATGTGATCACTCGCTGAATTTTCAGGCCAAAAGATTTCCCACCCAGGCCGAAAAGCGTGTAATTTTGTTGTTGGGTAGGGTTGCAGACATCGCCTCAATCCATGCTGTGCTTTTGAGGTGACCACTCCATCAAGCTTTTGCTGAATCGATTCCCCGCCTGTGCTGAAAAATGGGAAATCCTTTTTAGGGGAAGAGCTTGCTTTTTTTTTCAACCGAATCATAACCAAAACAATATATTATATTCTACCGAATTTTAACATAGACGCTCTGGGAACTTTTCTTGTATTCCAACGTATCGCCTTAGAACCACTTGTTATTCAGGCTCATTGCCTTATCCAAAACCCTACCAAAGGGTAAGCGTCCCCGAAATCAATGAGGACTCCTAATAATGGTATTTTAGACTGCACTTTAAAAGAAAAAATTTTTTTAATTAATTAGTTCAGCTCAGTAAAAAAGCTTCAATCTATTATAAGGCCCTAATCGCTGAACATCTGTAATTGATCAAAATATGCATTCGTTTTCATTTTCTGTGTATTAACAATTTTGACGAGGTGTTGAAGATCAACATTGAAAAATTACAGGGTTGCCAGCTTCACCATCAAATGCATATAGGTATAATGCATATTGGTCGAGTTAAGCATTTGTCTTTGATGCAGTTTGGTGCTCCCAATTGTTATGTCCTCCGAGATTTGAGCGTTGATACAGACAAGTGGCTTACATACTGATCAATTTGCAACTTCACCCACTTGCTTTGCTCTGAAATGCTTTCTTCTCCTTGTCACATACATGCGGATGAACTTAATATACCCTTTTAATCTATGAGCAAGTGGTACAAAAATGGCTAGTTAGTGTATATAGTATATGAATGGCAGACAACGTAGAGTTGGCCAAATGAAATGTTAAACGCGCCATTAAACGCGGCCGTAACAGCAGCCAAAGACTTGCTGCCACTCGTCGTTGTCGTTTATTGGCCAAAAGCAAACAAACAAAGGCCAACAGAGACCAAAAGCCAAACAATAAGAGAAGGCAGCACGACCAGAAGAATGCTCAAAACAAAGGCAACAACGTCGAGAGAGAACTCTATGAGAGCGTAGAGTGAGAAACGTGGGAGGAGGTGGCACGAATAAATAATATTAAATAAAATGTACATGCCACCCACACCCAAACCCTTGGCCTATAGCTCCATTGAGGATGTAACTTGTTTGTCTTGGACTTGAGCGTCGGTTTGTGTGTGCGCGTGTGTGTGCGTGCTTTAGGGGCTAAGGGGGGTAGCAACAGTAGCAGCAAAACAATTAACAATCTCCGTTTGTCGTAATTGACTCAAATGAGCGCAAACAATAAATAAAACAGCAAACAGCGGCGAAGAGAGCAAAACAAAGCAACTGAAAGCGGCGACGACGATGACAACCTACAGCTGAACGCTGACAATGATGACTGAGGGAAAAACAGAACACTCTTACCCCCAAGTCAAGTCCCACATGCAAACCTCACACCCAGTGCCAGTACCAACCCAGTTTTTGGCGTTGACCCATAAGCATAGTCCAATGCTGTTTCTGTTGCTGCTCCAGCCACTCTTATTGCATCACAGATTGAGTGCAGAATCTCTTTGCCACATATTTCAGCCATGGTAGTACGAGTATACTATATATTACTCTTTAAACCTGTTATAGATTTGAAGTGTATATTAAGTTAGTCAAAATGTATGTAACAGCAAGAAGAAGAACATATTTGAATAAAATTATGCATTGAATTTATGAAAATGGTGTAAGGGAGTGACTTTCCCTTTTTGGGGTCTCTAGTTTGTAGTATATTTTATAAGAGAGGCATTTTTTAAGGTTTTCATTCGATCCTAACTAAACTTTATGCAGCATAGATAACCCTAGCTTACAAATTTAAGTGTGTTTTAGGATAATCTTGGGTCGAGAAACAAATGAAAGCCTATTTCTTCTTAAGCACCGTTTTCACGATTTTTTCGAAAAACATGTTTTGGTAAATTTTTCAGTTATTCGTTAAGTTCCTAAAATTGTAAGATTTTTTCAAAAATCATAGCATACCTTCAGGGGGTTTCTTGCAATTGCATAGGAATCTGCCTCAACCCAAAGACAATAAATTTACTACTAACTAAAAATTTTTGTTTAGTTTAATATTTGAAAAATTGTTTTACTTAAATACGTTTGATTTTTTTAAGATAATTGCCCTTATAACATATGTTTTAGATGTTTGTTGTCTGTCACAACTCACTTTATTCGCCATCTAGAATAAAAATTTATATAATCCATAAATCCATAAATAAACCTCTAGGAATCGATATCTAGAACAGGCATGAATATTTGAAATAACTATAAGCTAGAGCTAGAAAAAAGACTAACCACAGGCTTAAGGGTTCAAATTTACAGAAGTTATAGGTATAAGCTCAAACATGATATAAAAATTATTCCACTCCGAGACATGATGTTATATATTCCGAATGAATATGATCGGTTAAAAACTTTTATATGCAAATATTTTTATTAACCTAATCTTTTAGAAATTGAATATGGATATTCACCTTTCTAATTTATTTTCATAGCAGTTTAAGGATTTACTTCATTCTTTTACACGTTTTTTTATGGTACGCATCTACTTTGTAAAAACAAAATTAGGTGTATTTGGGTCATTCTCTCTTATTAGCTACCACAAAAGTGTCTGAACAGCATATAAAAGAGGTTGCAATAATGTTTTTCTGAGAATAAGATTAAAAATAGTGATAAAATTATGGAGTTACTTTGCCTTGGCGGCCATTGTAGCTCCGCCATTTTGAAATATCAAAAAACAGCAAGTCCAAAATTTTAAACCATTGGCTGGTTTAACCGAGAGTGACCCATATGTTTTTAAGTATTCCTCAATGAGAATAGGGTATATGAAAATCGATCACGCCCGGACTGAGGACAGCTTCTCTTTTTTTTTTTTATTCAATTGTTTGCACAGCTTGTCAGCATTCCATGCACACATCCACTGTCACCAAGCTATGGAAGTCTCAGCAGCAGCAGCTCTGGAAATGGGTTCCCTTTGCACAGTCCCATGCCCAGTCGTACATTCCCATGTAAGTGGATATCTTTGGCTAAGTGCAGCGCTCCAGTTTACTAGCTGTTTGCACTTCAATATTGTATTTTTAATTATTCAAGCTTTCGAGTGCAGTTCTAGTTGGTTTTATTTTGGCATTGTATTCCACGGGTACAATATAAAATGAGTACTTAAGTTAGGGGCTTTCTAGCAAATGGCAAACTCATGGATGTAGCTTTCAAGTGGGTGTAAAATATCATGAAACTTAGCTTTATGTCAATATGAAAAAGTGAAAAAGCCCTGACATTCACTTAAGCCTGATGGCACTAAAACTTTTTTTGTGCACTATTTTGATAAAACGAAAAGAATAAATGTGTTTTAGTTAATTGAGATATTAAAACAGTTCCCAACAAAGCGTAGCTTATGTATTGTATTAAAATAAATGCGAATAAATCAATAGAATTGAATACAATTTTATTACCTGTTATGACGATGTTTTTTGTATTTTTTTATTTAATAAGATTTATAGATTTTTTCTTAAATTCTTACTTTTCATTTATACTAAAAATAATTATAATAAATGTCTTTGACATAAATGTTTCACGATTATGGCAGGTTGGCCAAATATTTCTCTTAGAAAGCAATGTGGTAACATTGTTCTGTTGCGTCGTCTACGTACGGCTTTCAAACTAGCTTACGACCAAACGTTTGGCTGCGTTTTTTTTTCATATGTAATTTTGTTTCGATCTGAATCGCAAATTTAATAAACTAAAATAAAAAAAAAATTCTTCTGCGGCTTACAAACAGAAATTAATATAAATTTTAGAAAAGTGTGGTGCCTATACTTGCACTACATGTTCCGCGAGTAATAAAGAAAGCAAGTTTCAAATTAATTTTAAGCCCACTGTGCTCTGTAATAGTAATGAGCATCTATTTAGTATTTTCTCCAACACTTTCAATAGCTTTATATGCATGTATATCTGCACATATGCTTGTGTGAGTGGGCGCATGTGTGTGTGTGTGTGAGTGAGTGCACATTGAATATAAATTTATACATAAGCAATTATGCCAGAGCTGAGTGCAGCAACTGCTGTCTAGGCGCATTTTGTTAGTTTGAAAGGCTCCAGAGCTGACAGTTGACGTCGACTGAGACTGCGACTGCAGCGTCAGCTGTAAACGTATACGTAATATTAGAGTGTCAGTTCTTTGTATACGTATCTGTGTGTGTGTGTGTGTGTGCGGCAGTGTATCTATGTGTGTGTACCAAAGACCAATTATGCGCACATTTCATGCATAAGAAAATTCAATTCCACGTTCATTTGCACATGCAAATCAAATTTATTTGTGGCAAGCAGCACTCCAGCATTCTATGGTAGGGGAAGGTGCGGTCTCAGAGGCACTAAAAGTAACTGAAGCTCCTCACGCCTGCCCTTTATTGTTGCTGTAATTGTTGTCCCATTTTGTTGTTGTTGCCTGCAGTTAAAAATATTGTATGAAGCTGCCGCCTTTTCAAACATTGCCGCTGACGTTGATGATGAGTTGAATGTCGCTGGCCCCTCTGACACTGCTACTCCCGCTGCCTCTGCAACTGCCACTTGGCCCGGTCGAGCCTTTCACTCGTGCAATTTTCAATATGACATTCAACTGTTAATGTCACGCACTTAAGCGGCAATGATGCAGGGAGAACCAACTCATCATAGCATAAAGTATTACACTGCCACAGCATGAATCCAACAAATGGTTTGTGTCTTGGGTAACTGTGTGTATGGGTGTCTGCAAGGGCGTAGGCAGCTTCTCACAAAGGGGAGCCAGCCAATAAAGCCAATAAACTTGTTAGATTTGAAAACCCTTTACAAGGGTATGTAAAGATTATGTAAAAAGATTTTAGAAGAAAACGAGCAAGCGAGTAGCCTGTGGAGTGGATTGCCCTTCGATGTGTCCGTATTTTTTCCTGACGCCTGTGAGTAAGTAGAGAGTAAGCACTTCCATTTTCATGGACCTCTCTGTTAAAAAGTGTCGCTATTGAAGATGAGGAAAAAAGCCATGCAGCGCTACGCCACGTCATTCTTTCGGGGGCCTTGGGAATAATTAAGGACGCCTAGACATGATAGTGTCCACCAAATATGCAATTGATTTTGGAAATGCTGTGCCGTCACTACCCGTCCCACTAATTTTAGTAAGTGCATATTTTTTAAAAGGCCGTCTTTGAACTACTAGTGTTGGTAAGATCAAAATCCAGCTCAACTTTAATATTGGTTGGACAATCATCTTTGAAATGAAAGTACTGTATCACATAACGTTGACCAATATTTTCCATGTTGGCAAATTCACTGAGGGCTTTCTCTACTAATAGCGGTTTTTTTTCATTTTTCTAACATTTACCAACACTACTTTAAAGAAGCGTAAAAATCAAAGTGTACAATGATATTAAACTAGATGACAAGTTCTTCGATAGCAGAATAGAGTTTAAATAAATATTTTTGACACACCCACACTATCTTTGAGAGTCAAAAATTTGTGATTTTTATGAATCAACCAAATGCTATGATTTTTTCTAGATTTTGTATTTTACTATTGGTTTGCATGTTGAAGTATTTTTATAAAAGGTAATAAAGAAATAATTAAATACAAGACTGGCTTGGCCCAAGAACATTTTTCGAGTTAAATTGAAATAAATAAAACTTTAATGAAAACTAAAATAAAAATAAGATTGTTTTTTTTTTTAATTCTATTTTTATTGGTTAAGAAGATATTAGAGGACAGAGATATAGAGATATACTTTCAAATATCGACTATAAGTTTTATACGTCGGAAAAAAGAAAAGACTAAACAATATTTAAAAAAAAAAACCCCTATCGAAATCCGTATTGACGGGGAGCCAAACACTCTACGCCCTGCTTGATTACGCACATGTCATTGCTATATATTTATGCTAATGTATTAGTTTGCATTTCACTTATGTGTGAATTGCAATGCAAATTTTTTGGCAACGTTTTTGAAAAACCACGTGAGTAATTGAATTGCCTCATCAGCAGCTGTTTTACCATGAAAGCTTGACTAATTTTGGCTTAATTATATGTAGGTATATATTCTAGAAACAAGTGAAATTAAATGGAATCACGTTTTGCAGGGAATTTGAATATATTTTATGTACGCATTAGTAACTATATTTGCCATTTTGAAAGAATCAATCAACACAAAATTAATATGAAAGCAAATTTTATAAAGGCACTAGTGTAGCCATATATTTCACCTGACTCATCGCATAAGCTGTATTAGGTACCCAAAATAGCCCCCAATGATTTTTAAAACTAAAATTGCATATCGAGTCATAAAAAAAATATGACATGTTATTAATTTTTTTTAAATAATCACAATTTTTTTTAACACTTTATTTTGTACAAATTTGGTGCAACAATGTTTAAAAAAAATGTATTTTTAAAGGACGTATTCAAAGCTTTTGTAATTATTAAACGAATAAAAGAAATATTCCTTTTTTTATTATTAGGACTGGGTGTAAGATGTATTGCGACCCAAGTGGATCTATTGTACCCCCTTCACGGCTCAGAGCTCTCCCAAAAGTGGTATTGCCTGTATATATTCCAGTATCTTTTTTAGGACTTAGGGTAACAACGATCTCAAGTCGGAGAACGTACATGCCCAAGAGCTTGTTTCTTTTACTGGCGAGTGCCAAACAATCACATAGTAAATGTACTGAGGTTTCTTTCTCCATGCTACAGAAGCGACATAGTCCACTGTCCGCTAGGCCAATTTTATTTAAAAGACTGCGGAGCCTACAATGTCCCGTCAAGAGGGCATTCAGGATCCTCACGGTGTATTTCCCGTGGGCTATCATAAGTTTGAACCTCTTGCGATTATATTTAGAGAGGAGGGCTTTTGATTGCTTAAGGCCTGGTATCAGTGCCCAGTGAAGTAGCTGTTTGTTTTCCTCTTCCGTTCTCAGTAGGTCCCGTACCGCCTGGTTACCAATCGCACAGTGTGGTTCAGGTCCGATTAGCGTTGTTGCCGGTCCTTGCTAGTTTATCTGCCAGCTCGTTTCAGTCTAATGCAAAAGTGTTTGAAGTTCTGAAAGTATGCATTTTTAATTTTTTACGACTTGCATACTTTTCTGGCGGAATTTTCTGAGATTTCTTGATGTTACACTGCGTTAAATTTAAAAATTTTTTGGATAAAGTCGAAAAATACTTTTACAGAGCTGATACTTTTAATTATTATAGCACGCATATTAGTTGTATAACATTTTTGAGCGTTGTGGTAACATTGCGTATACGTAATTTTATGTAGAAATCTTACAATTAATTGCATTACTCACTTTTTTTAAATACAATTTGCTTTTATATTTACACACAAATAGATCAGCTCCAAACTACATATTTATTTTAATACATTTTTAAAGTTTATTGATTATTTTGTTTATTGAGGTAGGTATTTCTCGATAAAGCAAGAAGTTAAGAAGGGCTGCGGACTTATAACACACGCATTTTGGTTTAATTTTTTTTTGTTTTGTTTTGTAATGGCATAGAAAATCATTGTAGATATAATAAAAGTATTCCAATTTACTATTTTCTTTATATACCCCATCATCTTAACTTACCATGTTTTCTTAAAATTTTCCATCCATCCGAAGCCACATATTTATATTTTAAAGTTTTGGTTAGTTTTATGTTTCTTGCGGAAACAAACATCTTATTGGTTATCAGAGTTTATAAGACAATCAAAATTTCAGAGTTATTGTACTCCACGTAAACGAAGCATTAGGTGGCATCTTCAACCTCCTGCCTCTGGACAAGGTGGGAAAACAAGCAGCCGTTCTATCAGCTCTAAAAAAATGGAATGATCTAGACTTTGGTTATTAAGGATTCTAAAGGGAAACCCTCTAATTCCTGAGAGTACGGACTACTGTACCCCACTGGAACACTTTATAAATACATACATTCAAATCCAATTTTCAATCCAGGGAGTAGTGGAATGTTGGACTACCGGGCCCGAAAATAGGTAACAATAATAGTATCTGTATTTAAGTCCTTCGCCTCTTTGACATTATGCATGAAATCAGTGAACAACTGTCGCTCCTCTCTGGAGGAGATGGCAGAGCAGTTTCCAATCCACCCCATTAGAGTCTCGGGACACTGGCTGGTGGGAATTCATGCATTAAGGCTTAACGCACCCCATCATGACTTCTGCAGAAGTTGTGGCGATGAGGAGGAGCTGGAGACGGTGAAGCACCTCCTCTGTCACTGCCCTGGACTGTGTAGGACAAGGGTTCGCTTTCTCAAGTCAAACTTTCTAAATGACACCCCAGTTCCCAGAGCAGAGTCCAAAATGCCTTTCGAGGTTTATTTAGGCTACCGGATGGTTGTGACTTTGGTACATATAGAGGACATTTTGAATGGGGACAGGTGGGGAAATGTCCACCACTGCGGTAACACAACCGGCCTATTTTTTGACCTAACCTAACGTGTACTCCACGTATGGTTGGGTGATTTTTATATATTGTACCGGAGTCGATATAGCCATTTTAGGATATCCATCTGGTTGTCCGCATTAGCAGACAGATTCCGGACTATATTGATACATACAGTTTGTCAATTAAATGTTTGCAAAATGAAAAAAATCGCACAAATTCAACTTTAACTTAAAAACTTATTAACAAAAACTAAATTTTTTTAATTTTTTCTTTTGTAGTATTATTAAGGAAAGCATCAGCTATTAATGTGTAAAAAAAAAATTGGAAAAATCGAAATAAAACCTAAAGAAAAACAAGCAAAACCAAGATGCAGCAAATATTGCGCTGTCAATTAAATGTTTGCAAAATGCGAACACAAGGCGAAAAGAGAACACAAACAAGCTAACTGTAAATCAAATTCCAAACAAATGAACACCTGCGTTTTTGCTATGCATTGCATGATTTTGTCCTTGATTTTTGATGCCTTGGACATATTTATCCCCCTATATTTTCTTACGATCTTCCTATTATACCTTAATAAGAGTAGTTTTGCTTGTTGTGCTCTGTTTAACTACTTCCATTTCCAATAGTACCCCCAAATTTTGGATGTGGTGTAAGTAAGGCATCTGGGCAGGTCTATCAGTGATATTTTTGTTATTATACGACAGCCAGATCCTGCACAGCAGCGATTTTTGTTTGTGGTCGATGTGCTGGTACTGTTGTTTGTTTAGTTTGTTGTGGATTTGAGGATCAACAAACCCAAATTTCATCGCGCTCCTTGACTATTAGTACTTTAAATTGTCTACATAATACTCCTCCGTCATTACATCATTGAAAAAAGGCGACTCATGAACACCAGTGGATGATATGCAATGCCTCATCATTTAATACGGCTTGCCAAAGCCTGCTGTTGGTATTGCATTCTTCTACTGCACGGTTGTGTTTGGTTTTTTCCAAACTATTTTTGGTTTATCATGATAGTATAATATTATTCTCGTCTTGTCGCATAAAATAACACCATTTATCTACTCCGGAGACTTGGAAACGATGACAATATAAAATTTAAACCGACTCTCAATGTTAATAGCAAATAGCAATGGTTTTTTTCTGGTTATGGCGAGGAGCGCTTCGGCACTTTTTCAATGATGTAACGACGGAGGAGTATTATGTGGACAATTTTAAACAAGAACAGTCAAGGAGCGCGATGAAATTTGGGTTTGTTGATCCTCAAACCCACATTAAACTAAACAAAAAGCAGCACCAGCACATCGATCACAAACAAAAATCGTTGCTATGCAGGATCTGGCTGTCGTATATTAAAAAAAAATCACTGATAGACCTGCCCAGATGCCTCACTTACACCACATCCAAAATTTGGGGGTATTATTGCAAATGGGAGTTGTTAAACAGAGCACAACAAGCAAATCTACTCTTATTAAGGCAAAATAGGAAGATCGTAAGAAAATATAGGACGATAAACATGTCCAAGGCATCAAAAATCAAGGACAAAATCATGATGATACAAAAACGCAGGTGTTCATTTGTTTGGAATTTGATTTACAGTTAGCTTGTTTGTGTTCTCTTTTCGCCTTGTGTTCGCATTTTGCAAACATTTAATTGACAGCGCAATATTTGCTGCATCTTGGTTTTGCTTGTTTTTCTTTAGGTTTTATTTCGATTTTTCCAATTTTTTTTTTACACATTAATAGCTGATGCTTTCCTTAATAATACTACAAAAGAAAAAATTTAAAAAATTTAGTTTTTGTTAATAAGTTTTTAAGTTAAAGTTGAATTTGTGTGATTTTTTTCATTTTGCAAACATTTAATTGACAAACTGTATATAACGCGTAATGAAGGCTCCCGTCTACACCAATATTTTTCTTCTATTTTATGTAGCAAACCTTCTTTTTCATAACGTATCCGTGGGTGGAAATTATAATTTTTCAAAATCAATTTGGAACTTCTTAAAATATATTTCAAAATTTTGTTTCTACTTAATTAGCCATAACAACCCGACATCGGGTTGTGTCGGGTTATGTAAAGCGTTCCTCCAGCCTCCTCTGCTTTACGCACGTCTTTTCAAATCGGTGATCCCAAAGGTAATTTAGTGCGCTCTCTTTCTTTCCATAGGAGTCTAAATTTACCTATTTGCTGGACTCCTAATAAATAGCACAATTTTAGAACGCTTTACCTACCTACCCTTAAGCCAGTATCTCGACCTTGTATCCCTTATTATGAAGGCTAGTAGTCACACGGAGCACAGGCTGTCCTGACCTGCAAATATTATGAGCCTTAAGTATCCTTGTCCTTCCCACATCTTTAGTTTATTTCTTTAAAACTCCTGCACGCATCTCAAGTTCTTTGAAGTTAGTACATTGTGTATGGCACGAATTATGCTATACTTTTAAGCTGTAATGCCAACCCACATGCCAATTGGGTACATATAATTTCCGACTCTCGCCAATTCGTGGGAGGGTCCTTAATCAACGCCAGACGTATGACCATAAATAATTACAACACTTGAAACAATCCGTCAATGTGCGCTTACAAAAATGTTGAACGATTTTCGTGGCTTTTCGCGAAAATACAAAATCGCAACAACAAAGGGACAAAAAAGCAAAATAAAAAAATCAGTTGCAAATTTTATTTTATTTGCACATAAATTTAATTGAAAAACTTTTTGAAAACGCAATGCGGCTAAAAGGGGGATGTGGCGGGAGGCGATTGTGGCCACTGAAAGCATTAAAGCAATTTTAGTTGAAATACCAACAATCCGAGTTCCAATACAATGTATTAGTGTGGGTGGATGTGTGTGTGTGTGTGTGTGTATACTTGTGGCGCCACATATGTCGCACACAGACCAACTACCAATATGACTTAAAGTTTTGGCTAAAATTTACTTTAGAACAAATTAAAAGTTCAAGTTTGCTTCTCGGGGTCCAGCGAGTGTGAAGTTTTACTCAGCCAGCCAAAACTTTTACTCAGCCATTTTCTTGGAAATCTCTCAGCGTCATACACTTAACTTTTGTGTTTGTTCGACTTGCTATTGCTACACGGGGGTGTAAGCTTCTGTAAAGTAAGGGGTCATGATTTGGGGGGTGGTGAACAATGCACTAGTTCCTACACTGGTTTGCAGTTTATGCCCCACCGCACAATCATTAAAGTTAGTTGCGGCCGCCGGGCAGTTGAATTGGGTAAGTGGATACATGTACTAGTAAATATACTAGGTACTTATATATGGGTCGATATATGTGAAGCGGAACATTTTTAAATTCCTTATTTTAAAATTTAAGTCTTTTAAAAATTTGCCATTTTTTTTCGCAAAATTCGGTTGTAAAATTTTTTACACCGTATTTTATTTGGCTGCTATGCAAAGGCTTAGCAATGATTATAATTTTAAAACCGATTGCCTCTGCCGCTGAAGTGTCGATGTAAAACGGACATCGTATGCGGAGCTATGCAATAGAAATAAAAATATTTTCTATGTTGCGGTTTTTGTATTAATTCATATTTTATTTGTCAACGATTTAAAAAATGGGTAGCCTCACATACTTGCCTATATTCTGGCTACACCTTAAAAGGATTAGCCATTTAAGAAAAATATATGTCAAAATTTATTATAGCATGTTATAAAACATTTTAAAAATTTGTTTAGATTTTTAATAATTTTTTTTTTAATTTTTTTTTTTTTTTCTTAATATTTAAGCTCTAAAATTCAAACTCACTCTGCAGCTCGGTCGTTCAGGCCTAAAAAATTAAGCCCTGAATTCCGGCATGAAAAGCAAGAGACGGCTCATGGGTTTGTAAGAGAAACAAGGACATACATGTGAGTTTGAATTACAATTAATATTTATTTAACGGGTGATCGACTGACTCTTGTTTCGTGTGCGTCAGCTATGCTTACTTCTTTGTTCTTACTCTACTTGCTTCTTATTCAACACGCTCTCTATGCCTCGCTCTCACTCTCAGTGCAACCCCGGTGGTGTATATGGGATGTAGGTGGAAAGGGGACCTACATCCAATATACACCATAAAAATTTCTGTATATAATAAGTGAAGCGGGCTACTTTTTTCCTCTTCGATTTTGAAAAGCTACTTTGGTAAAGCTACTAGCCAATAGTAACCACGTCAAATTTTATTGCAAAATTCCGATCATTCATCGAGTTATCGATAAGTGAATATTTAATTTTTTATTTTAAGACTTTTCCTTGATAAGCCATATCTCCTAAACAAATAAAGATATCGTCTCAATTTTCTGTGATAGATAAAATATTTAATTTAAAAAAAAAAATTTATTTTTTAAAGATTTCTTGCAAATTAAAAAAATAAATTTATTTTCAAAAGCAAAAGTTATCTCCCATTTAAAAAAAAAAATGTTAATGTCATATTATAATGTTTACATAAAACAATGGCCCAAATGAGAGGCGAGTTCGGCGAACACTTTATTTCACGTTTGGAGCCGGTTATTTTAGAAAATTCAAAAAATAACATTTTAAGAATATAAATAATTTAGTTTTAAACTTAAACTATTCGGAATTAAAAAAAAAGTACAATTGTACTTTTACATTTATGAAATATTGAAAAGTCTAAAAAATTTACATTGATTTGTTGATGACTTTATGAGTATTTCGCTACGAATTTCACAAAATCAAAAATAATCAATTCTGTTATAAGCGGATAAAATATGTTATTTTTCGTGTTGCTCTTTTTCTTCTCCCTTATCCCTTAATCCCTTATTTTCTCAATTCCTTGTTACTGAAATTAGGTACTATTTAGCTAGCTTTCTCACAACGGAAATTTTCTGAGCAGCACATCAACACTGTCTACCTATTAGTTATCGTTATCGATATGGCTTAAAATTCGATTTAATTTTTGGGTTGAATCAGAAAAATATAAATTAAATAATTGTCAATAACATCTACATTGAAATTGGCACAAATGTTAAATAATATTTAGAAAATGATTGCCGAATATTTTATTCGTTTTCGGAATATTTAAACACCTTTAAACTCAAAAATATATTATAAATTCCCAACTTCGCGTCTTCTGACCCATACACTCGAGATTATATATGTATTAACTATGTGAATATGTGTTTCTGTCTTGACAAAGTTTCTCTAGTGCGGTTTGCACTTCTGTTTGTCATTTTGTTGCAGAATCTTGACAGGACTTCCATGTGGGCTGAACCCAACTGTAAAGTCAGCGTGTGCCAATTACCCAAAACAATTGGCCAGCTGCTATTGGGAGCTACAGCTACTTGGACAAGGGTTTGATAAATTGTGTGATAGATAGCAGATAGCACATAGCAGATAGCTAAAAATGGAGAGCTTGAGTTTTAGATGTCCAAGATAGGGATGAACTTTAAAATAATTTGATTATTATAGTTTTAAATTTAAATTTTAGTTGGTCCAGCTTTTCGTACCCAGAACGTATTATCATAAACCCTTTCTTCAAAAATATTTAGAGAGTTTTAAACAATTAGTTTTTAGCAGTAATTGACATAAACATAAATTAGCTTTTTACAATGGTCCAACAAAAGACGTCAGATTCGCGTGAAAACATATTAATTAATTTGCTATATGTATTATATTTAACATAACAAAAATAACGCAAATATTTTACTACGTATAATTAATTGACAGTTTAAATCTGAAATAAAAGCAAAAGCACTGGATGCAGTCATCCGGAGACATCTCGACTGAAACATATTTGCGTAACATTTTTTTAATCTCCACAATGTTCATTCGTGTTTGATTACACAATAAAACGCAATCAAAATTCGCAACGCGACGGTTGCGGCAGTCAAAAAATGTTTATTCGACTTGAAGTTCGCTGAATTTGGTCTTAAAAAGATCCGAACTATGGTGTTTTAATATGACCCCAAATCTGACAAAAATCGTGATATTTTGAAAGTTACTTCGGAACTCTGACTCTTTTGACCTTAAATTATGAAAAATACATACAATATATTCAATATGTACAAAAATTAAATGGATTTTGCTATTCCGTAATGCCTGACTAAACGGCTCGACCGATTTTGATTCTGCAAAAGGCAAGTAGTATGTCTGTAACTCTTTGGAAGGTTTACAAAAAAAGAAATTCTGATAAAAAATAAAATTTCGCGTAAAAAGATTAAAAAACTAGCTTTATTTACTCTTTGTAAATTTTGAAAGACAAAGTTTGCCTTCATTCATTTGTCACTTTACTGTTCTGCACACCACTTTGTGGTACTCAAATTTACTGTACACAAATTTGCAGTACACTACTTAGATACAAGCCAAAGAGAGAAAGAGAGTAGAATGTTTTTGGTGTTGTTTTGGTGAGAGAAGCAGGCTCAGTAGTGTGCAAAACTTTAAGTAAGAAAGGTAGAGATAGAGTTAGCAGATGGTCCGAGTGAAAAAAGCGGACTTTCCACAACCGACACCCCCTCCTTTCCCTGCTTGAAATTAAGCCATGGAATACAAATCCCTTAGAGTTAAGTTAGTTCTTAAGTTAGTTAGTTAGTTCTTAAGTTAGTTAGTTAGTTAGGTTTAAATTTATTTTTCATAGGTTTAATGTTAAATTTTTTGCCCTCTATAATAGATATTATTATATATATTTGTTCAATAATTTTTCTAAAAATGTTATTACTATCTAAGTAGAAAAGGCTAGAAGCCTAAATTCTTCATATAACGTATATTAGATCTCACAATGTAATTTTTTAATTTAGAGAATAAATAAATAAAAGTTATAAAGCCATGGAATTCTTGAGGTGAATGGGTTCACTTCTCCAAGTAAGTGTGTGCTTGATCATATACGTTGAAAGCTTATTTTGCAAAATGACAATCACATTCAGCATTTTGGCCTTCCCTTCGGGTTTTCGAGAGAATACTTTTAACCTTTAAAATTTGTGTTCGAATCTGTTGCGCAAGGACTTGAGAACAGATTCAAAACCTGCCAAAATGCTGTCAGATTCTTTTTCTAACGCTAACAGTTTGTTATAGAAAATTTACATATAAGAGAGGACGAAATACAAAAAAATCGCTCACAAAGAAATTTTTAATGATTTTAGGGGGTTTTCTTAGGACAGAAAATATGAGTTTAAACCTTCAAAAATTTTCAAAATGCGCTCAACTTCGGATTTGTTTTCGTACTTTGATCCAGTTTTGTGGAAGATATACTTAAATACTTGGTGAAAGATATGAAAATATGTATGACAAAAGTTTATCGGTGAAAAAAGCGAACATTTCTTCAAAAAAGCGAACTCGAGACAGAAAAAGCGAAAGTGGTAATTCTAAGTAAAGTAATTATACTCTCTCATTTAATATGGTATTTCTTTAATTATGTTTCTTTCATTGGCCTAGCACTGTAAGAACT